>JAODAL010007329.1:0-126224 GCA_025379985.1 Phyllomedusa bahiana
TTTGGGCCATTAATTCTTCTTCCCCACCTGTCAGGGCTACAATTTTGTTTCTTTTTGCCCTTTGACAGTTTTTTGGTCTTCCCCAAGGGATTTGAGTTGACTGTTTGGGGTTGTTGACAGGTGTCTTGTCTTTTATAAATAGGTTCAAACAGGTCCATTACACAGGTAATGAGTGGGGGACAGAGAGCCTTTTAAAAGAAGAATTTACGGGCTGTGAGAGCCAGAAATTTTGCTTGTTTGTAGGTGCCCAAAATACTTATTTTCCACAATATTTCAAAAAATTTATTACCAAATCAGACAATGTGATTTTCTGGATTTGTTTTCTCATTTGTCTCTCTATTGAGGCGACCTATGATGTCAATTACGGAGAATTTTGTACAATTGGTGCTGACTAAATATTTTTTTTTCCCCCACTGAAATAAAAAAACTTTGACTCCTACATCCAGTGAAATATCATTTAAATGGCTATTTTATATTGATGGGAAATTGTTTTTTATGAGAAAACTTCTTGTGACAGAGTACTACACACCCAAGTTATACTATTGCTGTATGCAATGTATGTATTTATATTTACATAAAGTGTTTTATTGTTGTTTGGGGTGTTTTTTTTACCATTTTGTTCTAGTGTTAACAATGGAAGGCTGACAGACGCCTCTCCATTACTATCACTGGAGCTTGGCGTCAGTCAGCGGTGTTGTTGTCACCTCCTCTCACTATTATCCCAGGAGGTACTGAGAACGCACCAGAGGTACTGAGAAGAATCAGGTTACCATCAGATCCATGGACCTTCCCATCCTAATGGTATAAGGCTGCAGATTTTACCTTGGCTCATTTATGAAAGCATATAAGGGACCCCACATTGTCTACTTTTATTTTTTTCAATCGAATAGCCAAAAAGAAATTTAGTATTAAAAAAAACATGGGGCCACAAAATTTTTTATTTCCCAACCCAAAGGCTAAAAACAGACAGTTGTAGCCTGATACGGTCATGAAAGGAATTCCAAGGATACTAGGACCTTCTCACCCTAAAAATACCAGCCCGCAATCCCCCAAAAAAACCCCACATTAATGTTCTGCTTCGAGGTAACTCAGCCTTTTAAAACACAAAGAAAAGAATCTATGGCACATCTTTAGATTGCTTACAAGTATTTATTCAAACAGTTTAGCAAACAGAAGAAATGTGTTACTCTCCATACAGACAAGTTGAGTTGATTGTGCTTTAGTGGAGTATTCCCATAGTCCGACGTTTCAGCCAACAGGCCTTGGTCATAACGGACCTAGATGTGGCAGGTGAGACGAGCAGAGCTCGGCGAGGGCTCTTCAAATGCAGTGTATACCTAGAATGCAATATTGGTGATAAAACATTACTTTTAATTATTCATAATAGAATGAATACAGTGATGCAATTCCTGCACGTAAGCTAAATAAAAATTAATACTAGTCCTACCTCACAAGGGGTGACTCCGATAGGAACTTACCCCTAACCACAGCCTACAATATCCCTACATGTAGGTCTGATGGGGTAGGAAAAAATAACAATACACTTGAGATAGATAGCGATACATTAAAGAACTCCGCAAATAAATAATGATCGCGTCAAAAGCACTCCCAGTGGAAATTCGCAAATACCATATATTATCTTTAGATTACCGATAGAAATTAGTACCCATAACCAACAAAAAAATACACAAATAAATCTGCTTTGTCTCATAATTCAATGTCAATGATAAATAGAGTTATGTCATAATTTAATGTTACTGTTACACTCACGGTAATAGGTAAATGATTACTCTCCTTCAAAGAGCTTTTCTAAGTACTCGATATTAAGGTCACAATCACAGTACGATCACCTGAGGTTCATCAGGGACAAAAAAAATTACAATTAATGTGACCCCAAAAGATATTTACAAAGGACATTGACCACAAAGCCAAATAGTAAGGATATGGATAGTTAAAAATACTAAAGGTATACCTTACCACTATAATTTAAGAAGTATATATTAGAAAGTTGGACTCCTTGTTCCAAGAGGATCCGACTCAAGAACTGGAAGGATTATGATCTTGCGCTTCTAATCAATACATGTGTCAATAAGCAAACATAGTATTTATTTCTGTTAAATACTTTCTGTCAGTTTGTATCAAGCAGGAGGTTTTGCGTGCAAGTCCATCCTGGCACACCTGAGGTCTCAGCAGTCCCAATGGATGTTAAGTGCGCATGCACAGAAGAATAAAGTAAAAGAAGAATAACAGTGTGAGTATTGTTCTTCTTCTCCTTCTTTATTCTTTTGTGCATGGGCTCTTGACATCCATTGGGACTGCTGAGACTTGAGATGCACCAGGATGGACATGCGCACAAAACCTCCTGCTTGATAAAAACTAACAAACCCACGTAGCGGACAAGCTTGTTGAAAGAGTTACATGCAGGAATAGCAGTTCATTCATGAAACACACGAGAGCACAGAAAGCTGTTTGGCGTACACTAAGTATTTGTCCAGCACCATGCTTTATGAATAAGATAATAGTTTTGTTCCTGCTGGAGTTTCCATTTGATGCATCATATTTGGATGTCAGAAGAAGCCCTTCTAAAGATTGCACAAGAAAGCCCAGCAAGCAGTTTGAAGACAAGCAGACTAAGGATATGCATTACAGGACCATGTCTGTGGTCTGATAGCCAAGATTAACTTATTTGTTAGTGATGTCAAGTGTTGGGGCAGCAACCAGATGAGGAGCACAAAATAATGTGCCTTGTCTCGCAGGCCAGTGGTGTGAGGTCATGTTTGAGAGCCGGTGCTGCTGAACTGTGTAGAGCTACTTTTGAGGGAACTAGAATCCACTGATTGTGACATATTGAGTACAGAGCATGATCCCCTCCCATCGGAAACTGAGCCACAGAGCAGTTTTCCAAAATGAACTCCAAGACAACCACTGCCTTGATAAAGAAAATGAGGGTAAAGGTGCTGAACTGACCAAGTGTCCCAGCCCAAAACACATTGAGAACTGTGAGGCCCTGAAACGAAGGGGGATGAGTGCAAGGTCTCTTCTACATCCCCGCTCTCGAATTTCATGGAGTTTGAGATTCCAGGCAACTGTGAAAGTTCGTTAACTTCATGCCGTTAAGGAGTGCTGGAAAACTATTGGTGGCCACCAAATTTGACACTATTGGCCAATTTGTTGAATTTCACTAAGGGTGTCTCACTTGTTGCCAGTGTTTGACATTGATGGCTGTGAGTTGAGTATTTGAGGGCACACCAAATTTAAACTGTATATACTGCACCTACCCTGTGTTTCCCATAATAGGAAATACAAATTTACAAGGGGGTGACTTACTTTTGTTAGATACTGTAGCTAGATCATGCTTAGGAGTATTAAAAAATAATTGTTCCTCTATCTAAAGATCGCTTAGGCTATAAGAAGATTGACAACACCCTGAAACTAAGCTGCAGCATGATGGCTGAGACATACAGCGGTTTAACAACACAGTTTCCACAAGAACAAGACCCGACCAAAGAACTGAGGCACCCCTCAGGGGCATACCAGAGATTACTATTCAAAATAGACATACAAGTGCTGGCAGCATTGCTACAGAGGCTAAAAGGATGGTGGGTCAGCCTGTCAGTCAGACCATACACTGCACACTGCATCAAATTTGTCTGCATGGCTGTCGTCCCAGAAGGAAGCCTCTTCTAAAGATGATGCACAAAAAAGGCCCCCCAAGCAGTTTGCTGAAGACAACAGATAAGGACATGGGTTAACAGGAAACCCTGTCCCGTGGTCTGATAACCAAGTAAACTTATTTTGGTTTTAGATAGTCAAGTGTAGGGGCAGCAAAACCCGATGAGGGGCACAAAAATAATGTGCCTTGTCTCAGCCAGGCACTCTGGAGTGTCATGGTTTGAGGGTGCATGAGTGCGCGGGTGGTAGAGCTAAGTGCATTGAGGGGAACTATAATTTTCCCAAAAGTATTGTGACATATTGAAGCAGAGCATGATCCCCTCCCATCGGAAACTGAGCCACAGAGCAGTTTTCCAAAATGAACTCCAAGACAACCACTGCCTTGATAAAGAAAATGAGGGTAAAGGTGCTGAACTGACCAAGTTTGTCTCCAGCCCAAAACCCTATTGAGAATCTGTGAGGCATCCTGAATCTGAAGTGTGAGGTGTGCAAGGTCTCTCTCTAACATCCACCAGCTCCTCGATATTATCATGGAGGAGTGGAAGAGGGTTCCAGTGGCAACCTGTGAAGTTCTAGTTAACTTCATGCCCAGGTTAAGGCAGTGCTGGAAAATATTGGCAGTCAGACAAAATATTGACACTTTGGAGACAATTTGTTGATTTTCACTAAGGGGTGTACTCACTTTTGTTGCCAGTGGTTTAGACATTGATGGCTGTGAGTTGAGTTATTTTGAGGGCACACCAAATTTAAACTGCTATATAAGCTGCACACTGACCCCAGTGTTGTCCCATGAGTAGGTAAAATACAATATTTACAAGAGGGGTGTACTTACTTTTGTTAGATACTGTAGCTAGATCCATGCTATTAGGTAGATATTCCCTCAATTCAGTTTATAGGTAGATAGGTTGCCCAGTATGCATATAAGACCCCGGTTGCTATATACGGTTGTGGGTAGGTAAGGTAGCAGCTAAGCAAATAGGCAAGGCTCCAGGAAGATACATATGTAAGACCCGAGGTCAGGGGTGTCGCTGGCAGTTTTATCTGGGGCTTGTGCCCAGGATAAAACTGCCAGTGAACCGAACCTGCAATCTGCCCACATGGCAGGTTGCTAGTCTGACGCCGGGTTCCGGGCCGTTGCCGTGGGCCTGGAGCACCAGCAGCATTTTCAACTGTATGTGTGCCCTTGGACGCACATACAATTGAACGCTGCCGTGGAGCAGAGAGCGGGAGCTCCCTGCCCTGCAAAGTACTCCGGTGAGTCATAAGCAGGCTTGTGGCCCTTTGGAGTATATAGCACAGATGACATCATGCTGCCTCTGTCGGAACCCCAGGAGCAGCAAGAGCTTTATCAGGGGAATGAGGAGAGGTGAGAACTATTAGTTTTTTAATTTGTCCTATAGAACTACCTACAGACTGGGGACACATGACCTATATACATCCCGACTGGGGGACATATAACCTATATACGTACCTACTGGGGGACATATATACCTACCTACATACTGGGGCACATTTATATATACCTATCAACTTACAGGGGGACATATATACCTAACTACATCCAGGAGACATATATACAACTACTCGGGGACATATATACCTATCTACTTACTGGGGGACATATATACCTACCTACATCCTGGGTGGCATATAAACCTACCTACATATCTGGGGATTTATATATAATCTACATACTGGGGAGCCCTCTATACCTGTAGCCTACTGGGGTGCATATTTACCTGCCTACTGGGGGGACATATCTATCTATCGACATACGGGGGGGACAGAAATACCTACATACAGGGGGTTCTACATAACTATAACCTACCAGGGGAACATATATACCTACCTACATACTGGGGGCGTTTCATAACTACCAACCTACTGGGGGGCCCTTTATAACTACCCACCTACTGGAGAGCCTTATCTAACTACCGATATATAGCTACTAGGGGACATTTACACCTACCTACCTACTGGGGGCTCTATACACCTACAATTACCATGCTGACCTATATACCTACCTCTCTACTTTATCTTCAGGTAGGTAGGTTTTCAACCAAGGATGCACAAAGGATGCACAAACAATTAAATAAACAGTACAGCATGTCTAGGGATCCAGGGAAAAGACAGAAAAATTATGTCATGTAAATTAAATCCTGTATGGTAGCAGCTTTCCTTGTAGTAAAGTTTAGGGAGATTTGCTGTCTCACATTGGAATTCTAAGTTTTCATGTTTCCAAACAGAGGTTTTATCATCATTGACTTGTAAGACATATCGACGTTTTACTAAAGTCAAAATGTTAGAGGTCTGACTGCTGAGATCCTCATTGATCCCGAAAATGGGGGTGCCCAATCAATGGTCAGTCATCTGTTAAACAAAATGGGAGAGAGAGACCCCGCTACCCTAATCCGAGTTTAATGGCAAATGTAGTCGATATCCTTATAAGTCTTATTAGAAAACCACGGTAGCCCTAAAATACTGTAACATACACACATATGAAATAAAGAACTGTGATATCGTGGATGTGTAACAGCAACCTTTACAGGGATGTTCCCATTCCAGTATGTTGATATGGGTATGTTCATTATCATAAAGTACATGCATAAATCAATGTTTTTTTTTTTTTTTTTTAAATGCACCACTTAGCTCACTGCTCTGGATTTAGACTTTTGCTGTGCTCCTGCAGCAATGGCTTTGCTTGCACAAATGTATTTTCATTCTGATGGCCAGTCGTTTGGGAACGCTCCCTTCCGTGCATGAGATCTGGCCTCTTGGTTTACCAGGGCATCCACAGAGGCAATGGAATACTTGCTTCCGAAGTCACAGCTAAACTAAGTGGCCTCTCCCTGCAACTGCATGGGAACGTTTTTTGAAACACTGCTCTGATGCAGACTATTCTTCTGCATCTGAAGCGCGCACGTTCAGGCAAGTGGCATGATTACATAATGAACGCACTGCTTGCCTGAATTTGCCAACCAACTGATTTATTCCACCATCTAGAGCACTAAAGATTTGCAGTCCTGATAAACTGGCTAAAAGTAGCAGGTGGAAACACCTCCATAAGTCGGGCATTGATCTAAGGTACCTATAGAACAGGCAATGCTTTGGCAGATGACCACTCTGCCCATGCTGAGCCTTAGATATGACTTTGTAAGCAGCAGAGCTCTGAACACCTGTAAGTTGCTGTCTGCCTGACCCTCTAGAAAACCGTATGTTTTCTATCGGGTCAAAGCCTTCTCCTTTGTTTCATCCTGGAGTCATATTACGGTTTTATACAGTGTCGGACTGGGGTGTGTAGGGCCCACAGGTGGAGCTGACTCTAGGGGCCCACCAGTTGAGTTTTTATGGGCCCACCGGTGGAGTTTATTTTAGGGGCCCACCCTACAGCTACTTTAAATGACTGTAGATGCCTTCCATACTCTACTTATTGCTGTTTGACACTATTTCTATGCTTTTTTGCCTCTTTTGAGAATGTATGTTTAAAGACAACTCCAGGTCTACCATGCTGAGGGGCCCACCGGGGGTTTCCCCTGTGGGTCAGTCCGAGCCTGGTTTTATATATGAAAAGTATTACTTTGTAGTAAAATCAGTCTTAGGATCTGCTGCTCCATCTTGTACTGACAGGGTTATGACATTAAAGCCTTTGATGGATAAGTGACTCAAGGAGTTGTCTATTCATGTTTTACCGGCAGAGCAAGTTGTTAAACTGTTGTGGGAGAATAGTGTCCAGCGTGGGGTGGAAACCCAGCCTTTACTTGGCTTTATGACCACTATTTACAGTCATTACAAATGTTGTCAGTTGTGACCATTGTAAGAGGCAGCTGCTAATGTTAGTCATGCTTATGTGCTGAACAATACAACTGATAATGCACCAATGCTAATGTACACACGTCTCCTGTGCATTATACTTCTGTAATGGGCACATTGTAGCCTGTATATCACTACTGTAACACACAGACCAATGTACCACACAAGGGAACCTAGATCACCACTAAGCTTCATGGTGATTTAACTTCAGTAGAACCGCAGGAGGTCCACGCGTCAAAACTATAATCCAATTTCTAAAATGATGGAGGCTGTATCTAGGGTTCTCCCCATAAATGGGATTCGTTTTGCATTTTTTACTAGATTCTTAATTTTTTTATTTTTTTTTTACCTGGTTCATTAGTTTGGGGCTAAATGATATATTTTTGTCAGAGGGTACAGTGGGGGGGGGGGGGGGGGAGGAATTATTTAGTCAGCCACCAATTGTGCAAGTTCTCCCACTTAAAAAGATGAGAGAGGCCTGTAATTGACATCATAGGTCGACCTCAACTATGAGAGACAAAATGAGAAAACAAATCCAGAACATCACACTGTCTGATTTGGAAAGAATTTATTTGCAAATTATGTTATGTATGTTAAGTTCATCTCAATACTTTGTTATATATCCTTTGTTGGCAATGACAGAGGACAAATGTTTTCTGTAAGTCTTCACAAGATTGGCACACACTGTTGCTGGTGTGTTGGCCCATTCCTCCATGCAGATCTCCACTAGAGCAGTGATGTTTTGGGGCTGTTGCTGGGCATCACGGACTTTCAACTCCCTCCAAAGGTTTTCTATGGGGTTGAGATCTGGAGACTGGTTCAGCCACTCCAGGACCTTGAAATACTTCTTACGAAGCCACTCCTTCATTGCCCTGGTGGTGTGCTTGGGATCATTGTCATGCTGAAAGTACCCAGCTATGTTTCATCTTCAATGTCCTTGCTGATGGAAGGAGGTTTGCACTCAAAATCTCACAATACATGGCCCCATTCATTCTTTCATGTACACGGATCAGTCGTCCTGGTCCCTTTGCAGAGAAACAGCCCCAAAGCTTGATGTTGCCACCCCCATGCTTCACAGTAGGTATGGTGTTCTTTGGATGCACTCAGCATTCTCTATCCTCCAAACACGACGAGTTGTATTTCTACCAAACATTTCTACTTTGGTTTCATCTGACCATATGACATTCTCCCAATACTCTTCTGGATCATCCAAATGCTCTCTAGCAAACTTCAGACGGCCCCGGACATGTACTGGCTTAAGCAGGGGGACACGTCTGGCACTGCAGGATCTGAGTCCCTGGCGGCGTAATGTGTTACTGATGGTAGCCTTTGTTTCGTTGGTCCCATCTCTCTGCAGGTCATTCGCTAGGTCTCCCCGTGAGGTTCTGGGATTTTTGCTCACCGTTCTTGTGACCATTTTGACCCCACGGGGTGAGATCTTGCGTGGAGCCCCAGATCGAGGGAGATTATCAGTGCTCTTATATATCTTCCATTTTCTAATTATTGCTCCCACAGTTGACTTCTTCACACCTAGCTGTTTGCCTATTGCAGATTCAGTCTTCCCAGCCTGGTGCAGGGCTACAATTTTGTTTCTGGTGTCCTTTGACAGCTATTTGGTCTTCATCATAGTGGAGTTTGGAGTGTGACTGTTTGAGGTTGTGGACAGGTGTCTTTTATACTGATAAGTTCAAACAGGTCCCATTACTACAGGTAATGAGTGGAGGACAGAGGAGCCCCTTAAAGAAGAAGTTACAGGTCTGTGAGAGTCAGAAATCTTGCTTGTTTGTAGGGGACCAAATACATATTTTCCACCATAATTTGCTAATAAATTCTTTCCAAATCAGACAATGTGATTTTCGGGATTTGTTTTCTCATTTTGTCTGTCATAGTTGAGGTCGACCTATAATGCCAATTACAGGCCTCTTTTACCTTTTTAAGTGGGAGAACTTGCCCAATTGGTGGCTGACTAAGTACTTTTTTTCCCCACTGTAACTAATGGGGACATGCTTGAAATTGAACCCTTGAGCCTTATAACCTGAAGCTTCCCCTTTACCAGCGACCGTCAAATAATTTTTATAGCTACTACTAACATTAGCAGAAGGGGTTGAGGAGGACCAGCCTTCTGTTTATATATTTCAGTTCCTTTTTTAGGAAGCCTTGTGTACATAGCCCTCACCTGGTCATATTACAGCAGCTCAGTAGTGTTAAAGTCAGGACTGTGATTTAGCCATTCAAAAACAAAAATCAGCTTTGAAATCATTGTTCCCTCAATGACCACAAGTTCTTTACGCTCTGAGGCTTCCACTGCCATGCTTCACTGTTGGGGTGGAGTTTAGGTGTTAGTGTGCAGTGTTCTCCTCCAACTGCAGCATTGTGCATTTGTGTTAAAAAAAAAAAAAAAAAAAAACTCCACTTTTGTCTAATCTGTCCATAGAACATTTTCCCAGAATTACTGTGGAACAGCCCACAGCGCTTGTACAAAGTTGAGGCATGTCGCAATGTATTTCTTGTACAGCAGGAACTTCCTTCATAGCGTCCTTTCATGAACACCATTCTTGGTTTTCGTAGTTCGTAGAGTCTTCGGCTGATACCCTTCGGGTCTTTGCCACTCATTTTAGAATTGCAGGTTGTGCTCTTGGGAGCCTCTACATTTCTTCTAGTAGTAGTAGCAACAATCCTGAATGATCCATGTTTGGAGAAAACTTGTCGACTTGACACACATCCTTTTTTGCTATGCTTTTCAGCCTTTTCCAGGTTCATGTATATATATGTATAATGTGTGTAATATGTCTTTTGAAAGTTCTCTGCAGGTTAGCAGTAACTAGTCTTTCTTGAGAAGAACAGATCTGTCTGTAACCAGGCCTTGTATCTATTTAATGTGAAACCCACACTTCCAATTTAATTTCCTTAACTGAAATGCCCATTGCCAATTGTTAACACAGAGGCTCGCTTTTTCTCCCTGCACTGTGGATGTTTATTCAATGTGTTCAATAAAAGAACAGGACAACTGGTTGTGCGTAAATGATTGTGTTCACCTATAGATGTGACTTAGATATCAGATCACATTTTATTAGTAATCATTAGAAAAATCCAGGGATCATTTATTATCTAGTAAACCCACCAGCATAGTACATTAAGTACAGTGTTGAGATCTGAGTAAATGTGACCCCCTCCCTGCTCCACTTGTCTGCATAACAAAGCGTTAAGAGACCACACAGTCCAGAAATGAAGAGGAGATTTAGTTTATTCTTCCATGTAATCATGCAGGGCCGTACATACACTTACATATTGCATTGATATAAAAGTGAGGGGAGGAAGGCAGGTGTACAACCCTTGTGACAAAGACACTGTAGTATGGCAGGGTGTCAGTAGAGCGACCTCTGGAGTATATGTATCATTATCACATGTGCATAGAAAGGACATACAACCTGCTCTAATCTGTACACAGATGTCTTAGATGGTACATACATGTATGGTATATTGCTCTAGTTCATATACTTATGTACAAACCTAAGTGGTATACAAGTCTGGGGATACAAACTGTGAGATTATACGGTCACCGGCCACAACCTTATATACAGAAAATGCAGTGTTATACAATGGATGTCTTATATGTGGATTGTGATATGGAGGCCTTCTATGTGTATGTTCCTCTTGCTGTGTCTTTCCAACACATCACAGGACAACATTCATACCATATACAAATTAATGCAGCTCTTAAGTAAAATATGTGTGTCCATAAGTACAGACTGGGTTGCTATTGCCTATGATTTTTTCATTAGTATACAGCAGTTAGAAAATTGCATTCTCTCTCATGACATATGTATAAATGTTTTTGCCAGGTCACGCAGCAAGGTTAGCTTTTAAAAGGACCACTGATATCCGCATTTAAAGGGAGCGCGTCACATTGATCATGTTATTAGATCTACTGGCAGCATGTGATAGAGCAGACTGATCTATGGGTGTGAGGGGGGAAGATTCAGTAGAACTTATATTTTATTTATTCAAATCCCCGCTTATTCTGGGTTAAGGAGTCCAGTAGGCAGTGTGATCAGTGACTGACAGCCATCTTTGTGCACAGTCATACAAGAAAAGCTGTCAATCACTGATAACACCGCCCACTGGACTCCTTAACCCAGAATAAGCAAGCATTTAAATGAATAAAAAATACAAAATCTACTCTTTCCTCCACAAAACAATCAATCTGCTCAGCTCCTCCTGCTCTATAACATGCAGCCAGCAGATCTGGTTGCATTTCCAATTTGACAGGTTCAATTTGAAGGGGTTTTCACGCCACACTGATTCGCTTTAAACATGAGGCAATGTTGTCTGTTTTCTTTGCAATTTGACATATTTTGGATATAAGTTTCAATAAGCTTTATTGTTGATTAAAAAAAAATGAAGCAAAGTTAAATAAAGACTATTACCAAATACATTGCTGTTCTGATTTTGCTTTGTTTAGCCAGTAGAGGATATTTTAACAAGTTTCTCTGGAGTATGACCATCTCTCTCGCTGCTCTCATTGCTTCAGCTGTCCAACCATGGTGAAGTCACTCCTTGCTGATTGTTCTTTCTAGCACCGGAGCTGGTTTATCTAAATGACTGACAAACTTTAACCCTTTAGAGCCCTGTAGCCTGTAACCCTGCACTAGAGTTTACAAACCTCCAGCACTCTTGTCACTGTAACAAGCTCAACTGGAAATAGCAGAGCTGATATGCCAGTCTCTGCTGTAGACCCATCCACAGCCTGGACTGTGAAGAGCAGGCTCTGTGAAACTGCATAGAGAGAACATCGCTTTAAGCATCAAAATCTATTTGGTATGATCCAGATTTTCCCAAAGTTGCAAATGACAAGCTTGCGCCTGTGCAATATGCCGATTAGCGTTAAGCTCTGATGCCGGCTCCAAAACACTGGGAAGTGCTATTATTACAACAGTGGTCGAGACTCCAAGAAAGGGGCAATCCCAAATCTTCATGCATTACACAGGGCAAGTACAATCAAACTTTATCAGTAAAGCATCTAAATTGTGTGGATCCAAGGGACAGGAAATGGGCAAATGGGGCAACCGAGGATGCTGAAATTTTCCAGCATGCACACTGCTCAGATGCCTCATAAGACTAGTTACTAATTGTGTTTGCTACACAGCCATGACCCTCTAGTGCATGCTATTAGTCTCACACTCCTTCACAGCTAATAGCAATGATTGAGACACACAAATTCCTACATAAGTTAATGAAGACAGAAGTCTTAAAACCCCAACCTCGGTGGAGTCAGATTTCCCACTACTGCAGAAAAGCCTGGTGGCCGACCATCAAGATCTACTGCTCTCCACTATATTGGCAGATTGCAATCTACTGGTCGCCTCTACTATTTAACTAAATACTCATTTAATCATAAATCCTTTGCTTCCCTATAATTTATTATGCGGCCCATGACTATTTTATGAAGTGAACATATGACAGGGTGTCCTTCAGATGTAGTGTTTAAGACCAAAGATTGGGTCATCTTCTGACAACTGGATTAAAGAAAAGATGTATGCTGGAACTGGTGTGTCTGATATAGGAAGAACAAATAACCTCGGAAGCCCACTAATAAATTGAAATGGGGACTACAATTTGTGCACTGCACTGCTAGATATAGAAGGAAAAAATGGTGGGGGAATGGCTAAATTGCCAGATCTTTTCCTGCCACTTCCTCGCTTCTACAAATCAACCATCAAAATATTGTTTCCTAAATCCCCAAATACTGTAACCAGAATAGAGAGTAACAGGTGACCGTCCCTTTTATTTCTACCAGTTCTACATAAACACCATAAAGGTTTGCAGAGATGCTAATGAACATCAGGGCTGTGGAGTCGGAGTCGTGGAGTCGTTGCCTATTTTGCAGGAGTCGGAGTCGTCATAAAATGGACCGACTCCCAAAATATATAATAAGTTGGTCCAGTTAGTTCAATGCAGTGCAAAGAGCAAGAGGAATTGGATCTGGCCAGTGCTACTGCTCCCATATCTTCAGCCTTATCAGATGAGGAGTGTAATTGATGACATGGAGCAGTTAAAGTGCTGCCCCAGGGGAAAAGATTCAGCTCCCATGACAAACAGAGTTCAGCAAAATTTTTCACCTGCTTTCAAAGTTAGAAGAGTTCAACCATTCATCAAAACGACTGTGGGGTGAGGCAATTTCTTATACCCTGACATTGTTAGAGATGTTGCCCCTGTGGTCACCAATATGCCCCCAACCCAAGTTAGTGTAGAGAGGCTGTTCTCTAGCCTGGAAATAATGATATCAGATGTGAGGTCATGTATGCAAGATCTGATGGGGGCAACACTATTTCTTAAAACAAATTCAGAGACTTCGCAAATGTTCCTGCAGTGTTTTACATAAACCCTATAAAATTCGATATAAGCCAGAGTTTTTTTCAGCCCAAAAAAATGACTGAAAAACGTACTCGGCTTATACTCGAGTCACTGTCCCTTCTCGGGCGCTGCGATGGCCCGTGCGCCGACAGGGAACGCTTCAGCTTATGCGGGTCCTCAGGAGCTGATATAACTGAAACACCGAGTACCCCCGACAGTGTCCGGGGGCTGCGCTGGCCCGGGCCCCTGTCCGCGATCCCTTCACTACTGCGACTCCTCCGGAGGCGCATTAGGTTTAAGGGATACCACTGTGGGGACAAGCGGCGCTCGTGCTCCGCAGTTGGACTCCGGCGTCTGCGGCTGCCCGCAGTTTTCCGCACAGGCGCCTGTGACATCACGCAGCGTGCGCGGCCTGATGACGGGCACCCCTGTGCCGAAAGACCGAGGACAGCGGCGCCGGGGGAGGCCGGACAGCGAGAGGCGGAGCGGCGAGGAGACGGAGCCAGCGGGAACCAGGTAAGAGGTTGTTTTTGATTTTTTAAACTGCCTATACCTGCCCTAAAACTGCCTATACCTGCTACAGCCGCCCTACACATCCTACGCCGGCCCTACACCTGCCTACACCGGCCCCACACCTGCCTACGCCGGCCCTATACCCCGCCTACGCTGCCTATACCCCCTACGCCGGCCCTATACCTGCCTACAGCCTGCCCTATACCTGCCTACAGCCTGCCCTAAACGCCTATGGGGGCCTATACCTGCCTATTACCGTCTTGGGGCCCCCTATACCCGCCTAACCTGCTATGGGGGCCCTTTTCCTGCCATTACCCCGATGGGGCCCCAAAAACCTCCTATAATCCGCTTTGGGGACATATAACTGCCTTTAAAAATGCCCCATTTGGGGCCCTATACCGCCTATACCCGCAATAAAGGGGCCATATTCCGCCTAAATTGCCTATGGGGGACATTAAACTGCCTATGTAAAATTTTTTTGGTTCCATTTTTTTTTTTTAAAAAACCCCCAGACCGCTGCATTTTTTTTCCCAGGGGTTTTATCGAGCAATAAGTTTTCCCGTTTTTGGGGCAAAAAAGGTGCCTCGGCTTATACTCGGGTCGGCCAAAAACCCCGAGTATTAGTTATTTAAATTTTTTTTTCTAAGTCAATCCAAAAATATTTTTTTTAAAAAGAAAGCAAAATGGTAACAATTTTTTTTTGAAATGTGACTTTTTCATGCTCTATATCTCTCCATCCCCTAAGCTTTGTACATGAGGTACTGTAATTTATTACAATCTCTTACCTACTTACACAAATTTTTCTTACAAGTATTTTGATCTGCTTAGTTCTGCAGATCCCCTTCCTGTAACTGGGATTGTTACTGTTTTTTTCTCCCCAAAAATCAAAATGTTAAAATTTTTTTTATTTTGTTAGTATTTGGGGAAATCCCCCTTTTGTTTTCAATACTGCCTGAATCCTTCTGGGCTCTGGATCAGAATTAAGCATATCTTGACCAAAATCTGATCCGTTGTCTCTTCTACACATTCCCAATGTTGGTGCAGACTGGACTTGGATACTAATACAGCTTTTTCTTCAACTCTCCCCACAAGTGTTCAAAAGATCAAAACATTGTTACCCTGTTGCTGGTCAGTGTCTGTTCTAACTACATAGCTTGATTATTGTATCATAAGGTGATAAACAGCCTGATGTTACCATTTTACTACAGTAAAGTTATCACTTAAACATGCGCCATGTATTCCCTCAGGAGTCGGAGGTTTGGGAAATTGATGAGTCGGAGTCAGGGCTTTGGCTTGCCGACTCCACAGCCCTGCATAGGATCATGGCCATGAACATTTACAAGGGGTCTGATAATATAAAAAAATTCCCAATACCGTTGGTCTAGCTGTGCAGATCTGTATGCGGTTAGGAGGGCCTGCTATGGAGTATAATGCTGTGAGGTGGCCAGGCAGGCGACAACAAAGTCTTCTACATCAATGGTAATAATCTATGCAAGAGTTTAACTCCTTAGAGAGCACCTGTGACATCTGACAGGTCTGTTAAGATGCTCCAGAATGGTTACTTCACAGAGAACACCAGGATAGTAAATCCAGAACTGTGTTGTGCTGCTCCTATACATCTATTACTGAATCTGTCAGCTGGGTGTTACCAACTGGGAGATATCAAACCTGTTTGAAAACTGAAGTAGTAACAGACTCAGCAATACATTTCTAGAAGGAACAACAAGGGCAGCAAAACAGGGTTATTTCACAGGGAACACAAGTATTAAGACAAGTGCTCTCTAAGGAAATCCCATTTTTACCTTCAGAACAGATAATATTTTAAAGAGAACCTGTCACATAGGTTATGCCCCCCTTGCTGAGGACAGCACAAGCTAGTGACAGACCTTCTGTTTCCAGCGCTGTGTCCCTTATTCTGTAAGATGCTGAAGTTTCAGAACATTTACTGCTCAAATCTGGCAGTTTGCAGCCTGTTCTGCCAGAGAGGAGTCCATTTAATTCATGTTTTAGCTCCGCCCACACACGTCTCATTCAGCCTCTTGCTTTGAATAGGTAGCAACCTGTGAATAACATCTGCTCATGAAAAAGCTGGGCTCTTTTCTGGCTGAAAACTGCCAGATTTGAGCATGCACTAAAACTGCAGCATCTTACAGAATAAGGGACACAGCGCTGGAAACAGCAAGTCTGACACTAGCTTGTGCTGTCCTCAGCAAGGGGGGCATAACCTATGTGACAGGTTCTTTAATGTTTTTCATCCCATAACTTATTAATCATTCACCCGGCACAGTTGTGTGAGGGCTTGTTTTTTCAGGATAGTATATAATTTTGTTGTAGCACATTTTTGGGCCGCACGACAGTAATAAATAGCAGCTTTTTATTTTTTGGGGAGGAATTAAAAAAAAAAAAAATAAAAAATCAATTACATTTTCTGACTTTTTTCCTACTGCCGCACAATTAAGACATTTAAGGAACTTGCATGTCTGCACCAAGAACGCATTATTTCCTCTGAAAATTCTGCGCTTGTAAGCAAAGATTGTTTTTAACAAGGAAACGACATGGACTGCCTGGGGCAGGTTTCTGCCTCCTGTACTCTAGTATTTGTCTGCGAGTAAACGCCTCAAAGGATTGACACGTTAACCCTTTGTGGGTGTGGACAGCGGAAAAATACACAAGTAAAATGTCTACTAAATGGCACCGCCGATTTTACATGGCAGTCTACGGGAAATGTTCTACAGGTGTTTTGGACGCTTAGATGTGTATTGGGCACACAATACGCCCAACACCACTGTGTGAACATACACTAGAAAAAAAATATTTGTAAGAGTATGCATATTCTGAGAACCACACCTTGATTTAGTTATTAATGGAGCTCTGCGAGGGCTTGTTTTTGTGCAATGAGATTTTGATGGTTTCCATCATTGGGGACATTGTGATACAAGATATTAGAGGAAGTTATATACAATAGTTTCTGATGTACAAAATTTGCAACTTTTCAGCATTTTTACACGATTCCCTTTGAGAAAAAAATTTGGGCAGGGCTTTGTGGGAGGTCTCATGCAGCTTGACGTATTTAATTTAAGGGAAAATATTTCCTTTCCTGGTGGGTCAAAAACCTAAAGATACAGCACATTGATTAAAAGGTGAATGCCTCTTTTGTGCCCTTTAATTCTGCACCGTCTGCATTGAGAATCCCCTTAATGTATATATTCTTCCTTTACATTTTTTGACACAATAAAGCATATTTAACTGGGAAAGGGTTTAAAAAAAGTTTCAGCTAGGTGCCTTGACTGTGCAATCACTTGATTGCTTATATAATACACTGCAATAATTCTGACACTGACATTAGGCACTTAAGTGCAATGACAACTCCTCAGTACCCCATGATTGCCTTGTACAACCACTGAGATATCACAATAGCTATTGACCATGGCATCTAAGAGGTTAAATGGCCAGAAACCGTCCTCTAGTCCTGGTACTGTTTGGTTTAATTTGTTACGTCCCATCCCCGTCTGTAGTGTACAGTGATTGCGGGAAAGTACTTCCCTACAGTAGTGTCAGAAAGGGATTGTCGAGGAGTAAAGAAACACGGCTGCTCTCTTACATAAAACAGTATCACATTCACTTCAGGGGAGACGAAACAATACACAGCCCATAGACATGGCAATGTTTCTGTAAGAATACCATTGGCCGTTCCTGACATGTCTATTTTAGTAAAGGTTCCTCTGTTATTTCCTTTAGAAGTGAGTAACTGAATGTGGCAGCTGGGCGATAGCAATTGGGGGCATCCCTGAACAGTCTGACAGTGCCCAATCAGACTTTAAAAATTGGAATAGTAACACCCAGCTGACAGATTCAGTAATACATTTCTTTAAAAGGAATAAAGACAAAACAGAGTTATAAAGAAAAAAGTCCTTTAATTGTATAAAAATTTATGGGAAAAACAAGGTTTTCAACAGACAAGTCGGGAGTGGTCACAGGTACACTTTAAAGGAAGAGCTGAGGTAGAATTAATAATAAAGAAAAAAGGCAAGCGCACAAGACAGAAGAATCAAACTAGGTTTTAAAACGATGAAAGAGGGAAAAAGGTCAAGTAAACTGGGATTAATACATATAAGTTTAAACCAAGTTTAACATCATATAAAAAAGACCCATTGCATTTTTTCTCACTATTGAAAGAAATCAGGGAAAAACCTTACCCCTTTTAGGTCAATTAGGAACCAAAATTATTTATATTTACCAATTGCCAGAATAATAGGAGAAATAGTTTTTAAAGGTATTTTTATTACTTTCTGCAAAGCCAAAAGTTTCCATACACTAGGATTACTGAGCCTTTAAACAATTTGGGGGAGCCCATATGATGAGGTCATGTTTTGGAAGCTTTGATAGGTTTTTTGGCAAATCTGATCAATTAAAACACTGCTTTTGTGTGTAAAAACAGGGAAAGTCTAAAAAACAGGAAAAAAGAATTGGACTTGCACAAGTCTGGATCATCCTTGGGTGTAATTTCCAAATACCTTAAGGTGCCTCGTTCATCGTTACAAACAACTATACACAAGTACAAACAAGATGGGAGTGTCCAGCCATCATACCGCTCATGAACGTGCTTTGGTCCGACATGTGCTCATCAACCCAAGAACATAAGCAAAAGCCCTTATGAAGATGCTGGCAAGTTTGTGTCATTATCCACAGTGAAACGAGTGCTGTATCAACATGGGCTAAAAGACCACTCTGCCAGGAAGAAGCCATAACTCCAAAAGATACATATAAAAGCCAGATTAATGTTTGCAAATACACACAGGAACAAAGACCTACATTTTGGGAGATGTGTCCTGAGGTCTGACGAAACTAAAATTGAACTGTTTCACCATAATGACCATCGTTACGTTTGGAGGAAAAAAAAGAGAAGCTTGGAAGTCTAAGAACACCATCCCAACTGTGAAACACGGAGATGGCAGCATCATGTTGTGGGGGTTGTTTTACTGAGGAGGACTGGGCCTTCACAAAATAGATCACATCCCGGGGAAAGAGGATTATGGGGGCAATACCGAAGAAACATCTCAAGCATTAGCAGGGTTTTAAAAAGTTTGGGGGGAAGGGTCCCGAAATGGACAATGACACAAAAGCATCTGCCAAACTGGTTACACAGGGGGTTTAAAGGATAGGTGCAGCAAAGCGACCAAAAAACCCAATCTCAATTACCCAGTTCGTCAGGAGGAAGGGGCCAAAAATTCCATCAACTATTGTGAGCGTTTGGGGAAAAGGATATCCAAGACGTTTTGCCCCAAATCATACTTTTTAAAGGGGAAATTTGCCACTAATGAAAGTTTGTAAACTTTGACTTTGCGAAATAATAAAAATCCTTTAAAAAAAAAAAAAAAAAAGTTTCCCTCTCTTATTCTGGATTTGGCAAATATAAAAATTTTTGGTTCCTAATTGACCAAAAACGGGTAAGGTTTTATTCGTTTTTGCAGTTGGGGGTTTGCATTTTGTTTTTTTAATTTAGCGAATTTTTGGGTTTCAATTAAAAAACCACGGGCTTTAAAACTGGATGTCCCTTTGCAAATGCCCGGAGAAAAGGAAATAAAACTTAAATAGGCACCAATTTTTTCCCAAGAAAATGCAGGGGGAAAAAAACGCGCCCCCCCCGGTGGGGTTATTAGGCAAAAAAATTGGTGGAAAGGGGCACAACCCCCCCGTCCGAAAATTTTAAACCTTTGGAAAAAAACACGCCCTTTTAAGTTTTATTTTGATTTTCTTTTTAAAGGGTTTTTTGGGAGAAAAATGAAACAAAAAGCTACTGGTTCCCAATAAAATATTTACTTACTCCCCCCCGTTCCAGCATGGGACCCATCCATTTGCTTGGTCTCCCTCACCGATGCAGTAGTCTGTCCCTACTCACAACCCCCCTTTGGAAGTAACCACCTCTGAACAGTGATGTAAGCAAAGGCAGGTGACCGCTGCAGCCAATCACAGCTTTCAGTAAATGAAGTCCCGTTTTGAAAAACCAAATTAACGAAATGAGGGGGAAATCGCTTTGAATGGAGGGGAGAGGGTGAGTAGGTTGCTTTTTTTTGAGTTTTATTGGGCAATCAGAACTAATTCTTTCATTTTTAGATGAACCAGAGTAAAAAAACTGAGGAAGCCAGGATAGGATGATTCCGGCTCATATTTAGGAAGCTACCAAAGGTGGACCTTTACCAGTCAGCACAATGAAGGGGCTGCATCTCTGTCTACCCAGGCTCAGCGGCTTTATCCATACTGGGTGTAAATGTTGTTAAGCACCATCTAGTCAGTCACTGACTAGAGCTTTAGGGTTGTTGGAGGTATGAGTGGATTTAGACCATGTCCCATCACTGTTATGTACGGAGGCACAAAACGGGCACATCCCTACCCCAAACCCTTTGTTTTCCAAAATGGAGACAGAATTTACCAGCAAAAGTGTTTTGGTAAGAACAATACCTGCATTATCACAGATACACTGTAAAACTATCGGCCTGTAGGGAATGGGCACTATCAGCAGAAGCTCAATGCATAAAGCTTTTGTAGGATCAATGGCTGGAGGAGCCTCAGTCTGGGAAAAGGATCCAAAATAGAGGTACCGTATCAAGACAGGTGATAAAAGGCTATAGAAGTATCGTTCATAAAGCTCATACAGTAAGTGGAGCCACCTACCTCTCTAATCATACAGAATATAGCCGAGCTGTACATTACTGAACCATCCACACATGCAACTCACTCAACAATGGGATCTACTCCATTTTCCCTCATTCACACAAAAATTCGCAGAACCCGTGTACCCCCTTCATGGCCCCTGGCCCAAAAATCCCTTTCCATAAAACATTAAGTTCAACCCCTCTTTAATCCAAAGGTTAGAGTACGGATCTCTCCTTTTCCACGCTGGCACTGGACAGAAATTACTCATGGAGGTTCAGAGCCATCCACTTAACTGCCCTTAAATTGCCTGTTCCTGGCTTGTATCATAGAGGGTGCTAGTTTTAACTCCAGAAAGTGTTGCAGCAGGCAGTGCCAATCACCATGAATGTACACATAACAGATATATTGCTATCTCCCTACTATGAAACACATACATGTGTCACAACCTAAGACTGCTTAGTGCATGTTTCCCCTGTTAAAATTTTGAAATACACAGGCAAAAATATAAAAAACATGACTAATAACAGCGACCTTTTTGCTAGCCCCCCACCGCACCTTGAAGAGGCAGCAAGTGTACACGTCAACCTTATCAAAGGTGAAGTGTTAAACAAGGTGACCGAAGGTAGACAGCTGGCACCAGGTACAAACAGTGAGGTGTCCTGAGTGACTTTATGGAGGTGAGAGCCTCTCTAGGTTACTGGGGGGAAAGGAAAAAGTGTCCACGGGATAGAAAGCTATTCCTCAAAGGGAAAGGGGCACCCACACGCCCTGAGCACCCACCGCCCTTTGGTCTGTCCCTCCCCCCTCCTGAAAAAGAGAGGGAAAAGTGTCCAAACGTGTTTTATGGATGCCGTCTTTTTTTCGCTGGAAACCGGGGAAAACCCGGGCATCGGGGAAACCCCATAGGAAAAAAGGGAAGAATTACTTTTTTTTCCCCCAAAAAAGATTTAATGAGAGGGGAGGTGAGTAAAATTTAAAACCACAAATGGAGTGAAATAGGAAAAGACTATTTACAAAGAAAAATAAGGATGACTAAGGTAGAAAATGAGGAGGTCAATTAGATGAGACATAAAATGATGGCAAGCAGAATAACTACAAGTCGTTTTCGTAGTCACTACACACATTAGGGAAGGCTGCACCCCAAAACTCCTTCAACAAACCCAAAGGGAGGGCCGGGACCCCAAAAATTTTATGAAAAAAAAGAGGGCAAGAAAAAAGACCCAATGTCCTTCCCCCTTCATCATTGCGGCCTAAAAAACCCAAAGTTTTTAAGAAAAATGTTCAATAATGGAAAAAGAGGGGGAAGCATTTTTCTGCAGTGCCAACTTTCATACCAAATTTTTTTCCTATCGGTAGGGGTTTGGGGGTTTCCGGGAACAACCACTGCAGTTGGGCGGCAGAAAAGGAAACAACAAGACGGGTAGAGAAGAGGAGATTGAAGCAGAAATAAGAAAAAAGACAAAATGGGCAACAGGTGTAGAAAAAGAAACATCAAACAGGTGTAAAACCCCCCCCCCCCGGGGAAAAAAAAAAAGGGAAAATTATAAAAAAACGAAAAAAAAAAGGGGAACAAAAAGCAACAAGACCTGACTACTGAAATGACACCAATACCTAAAGACCCTTTTAGGGGGGCCTCTACCAAACCTTGCTTCCCCCTTTTTAGATCCTAAAACCCCTTTTTCCAAAAGGGGCACAAACTTAAAGTTTTTTCAAATTTAAAGAAACCCCCCCCCCCCAAAAAAATTAAAACACTTTTAGTTTTCCTTTAAAAGGAAAAAACTTTTTCCCCGGGTTTTTTAAATTTTTTTAAAGGGGAATCTTTCATGTAAGACCCCTTTTTACCTTTTTTGAAACAACTGAAACACCCAAACAGATTTCAAGGGAAAATTTTTTTAACCCCTATTTTTTTCCAAAGGGTTTAACTTTCAATCCGGGTTTCCCTTTTGGGAAGATCAGAGCTGATGCTCGGGTCCCCCCGGGGGCAGAACACTTTTAAATTAAAAAAAAAAAAAAAAATTTTGAAAAAAAAACCCCCCCCAAAAAATTTTGGGGCTAAAAAGGGTTTCAAGTTTTCTGCCCCAGCAGATATAAGTCTTTTTCTATGTACTATGAACCGAGGAATCTATCATGGAGAGACTGGTACAGGAAAACCTCTGAAATTTTTGAGTAAAAACCCCAATCTTTTTTGGGCCCACGGGGGAAAATATTAAAATTTAAACGGTGGCAGAGCATCAAAGTATTAACTTTAAAAAAAGGAAAACTAAAAAAAATTTTTAAAAAAACACCCCTTTCATCCAAGAGTCAAATACTTGGTGTCAATTTTTTTGAAAATGTAGGGAGATTTTTTTGGGTTTGGGGGGCCCCCAAAACCATAATTTTTTTCCTGCATAAAAAAACAATCGGAGAGCCCCACCCCGCAAGGTTTCCCCAGTAAAGCTCTAGCTTAGATGTTGTGTAAAGTGCCATGGACAAATTTGGGGGGCCACCCTCCTCAAACTGCCCCTCCACCTTTTGGGGAAACTACAACTCCCACTTTGGAAATTTATAAAATCTATAACAGTGGGCATGATGGGAGTGTAGTTTTTCCCCAACCCCTGGAGGCCACAATTTTTAGGATGCCCTGATTTTTAAAACAGGCTTTAGGGGTTTTAAGACTTTGCATACAATGTTGAGCAACCCTTAGACTTTGGTTCACATATAGTGTTCTCTTCTCATTTGCAGAGGTGTTTTTGAATTTTGCTGGGTTTTCCCCCGTGTTAAGATTTCTTCATAACTTAGTGGAAAAGCCTCACTTCACCCCAATTTTAAACTTTAAGTACTGTAAATCACCCACATTACGTGGGCAGTAAAGGGGTATACAAAAGGGCCCTGGAGCAAGAAATAACCCGTTACTGCCTGATTCACCTGTGAGTGGCATGTTCCAGTGACTACAATGGAGGTCCAGGGGGGTTTTTCTATGGTTTATTTTAGCCCGAATCTATTTATTTTTTAGGAGTCTGTTCTGGAGGATCCCCAATTTAAAACCCCTTTGGGGAAAGGAACCTGGCTTGAGTCCCGTCAAAAATTTAAAAGAACTGTATATAGTAATTGGGAGCGTTTCTTTTGAACCAGTATTCTGTAGGACTGTTGGAACAATATATCAGTCTGTATTTATAAAAAATCACAATGCAAAAGATATGTGAATATCAACTGTAACAGAGTGCCCAGAATCAGGCATTTAGTCACATGTCCAGATCTCATTTTTGGCTACATGGGAAATACACATCAGGAGTATTCCCCAGAAAGAAGTTATACCCCCAAGGGAAAAATTCGCTATTGACTCTCTTAATAAAGGAAAAAAAAAGCATTGAGTGCATATGTTGTTTTTACATTGTCCCTCTATAGTAGATTTCTACAAAGGTATGGCAAAGCATACCAGTCCAGCACATGGCAAAACGGAAAATTTTTTTGACAAAATGGGGTGGGTCTTTTGCTATGAACCTGTTTTGGGGGATACATCGGAAAAACTCTGAAAAGTTACAGTAAGGGAAAAAATTTTTTTGATCCCTTTTTCTGATTGTGTAAGTTTGCTCGCTGACAAAAATATGAAAAGTCAAAAAATTGGGAAAGGGGAGGTTAAATTTTAAATTTGAGAGAAAGTAAACAAAAATAAATTCCAAAAATCCCATTATAAAAAATGGGAAATTTTCATTTTTTTAAATGAGAAATAAGTATTTTTCCTCTGGCAAACAAAACTTAAAGGGGTTTTTCTCACAAAGAAATCATAGTGAAAAAGTGGGGGCCAAGAATCTAAGGGGGTACGTCCTTGTTACTATGGCAAAGTGCTACGTTTTTAGAGAACGGGCTGGTTTACATGTGCTTAGCAACGGTGTTTTGTTTACTGGTCAGGGAAGCATTCTGTCCTGCCCAGTTGTGCACATGCAAAGGAAAGGCAGTTAAGGGGAAAGGGGCAGGGATGTGTGTATTGGCAGGGAAGGAGGAGAAGCAGTGAGAGGACATGCAGGGGGGTTGTGTGTATTGTATCCTCTCACTGCTTTTCCTCCGTGCCTGCCAATACACACATCACTGCCCCTCCTCTTAACTGCCTTTTTCCTTTGCATGTGCATGACCTGGGGAGGGCAAATGCTTCCCTGACCAGTAAAAAACACACCGTTGCTAAGCACAAGTAATCCAGCCGTTCTCTAAACCGTAGCACTTTGCCAATAGTAACCAAGGACGTACATCCTTAGATTTTTGGTCCCCACATTTTCAATTATAATCTTCGTAGTGAGACAACCCCTTTAATACTTGGTGGCAAAACCCTTGTTGGCAAGCACAGCAGTCAGCTGTTTTTTGTAGCCAATGATGAGGTTTGCGCACATGTCAGGAGGAATTTTTGTCCACTCCTCTTATGCAGATCATCTCTAAATCATTAAGATTTTGAGGCTGTTGCTTGGCAACTCGTAGCTTCAAAACCATCCATAAGTTTTCTATGGGATTAAGGTCTGGAGACTGGCTAGGCCCCTCCATGACCTTAGTGTGTTTCTTTTTGAGCCACTCCTGTGTTGCCTTGGCTGTTTGTTTTGGGTCATTGTCTTGCTGGACTCAGCCACGACCCAATTTCAATGACCTGGTGGAGGTTGTCACTCAGGATTTTACGGTACATGGTTCCATCCATTCTCCTATTGATGCGGTGAAGTAGTCCTGTGCCCTTAGCAGAGAAACATCCACAAAACATAATGTTTCCACCTCCATGCATGACAGTGGGGATGGTATTCTTTGGGTCATAGGCAGCATTTCTCTTCCTCCAAACACGGCGAGTTGAGTTAAAGCCAAAGAGCTCAAGTTTTGTCTCATCTGACCACAGCACCTTCTCCCAATCACTCACAGAATCATGCAGGCGTTCATTGGCAAACTTCAGATGGGCCTGCACATGTGTCTTCTTGAGCAGGGGGACCTTGCGGGCACTGCAAGATTTTAAACCATTACGGCGTAATGTGTTACCAATTGTTTTCTTGGTGACTTTGGTCCCAGCTGCCTTGAGATCATTAACAATTTTCCCCTGTGTAGTTTTAGGCTGATCTCTCACCTTCCTCACGATCAAGAATACTCCACAAGGTGAGATTTTGCATGGTGCCCCACATCGCTGTCGATTGACACTCATTTTGTTTTTCCTCCATTTTCTTACTTTTGCACCAACAGTTGTCTCCTTCTCACCCAGCGTCTTACTTATGGTTTTGTAGCCCATTCCAGCTTTGTGCAGGTCTATGATCTTGTCCCTGACATCCTTAGAAAGCTCTTTGGTCTTGCCCATGTTGTAGAGGTTAGAGTCTGACTGATTAATTTAATCTGTGGACAGGAGTCTTTTATAAAGGTGACCATTTAAGACAGCTGTCTTTAATGCAGATAACAAGCTGATTAGGAGCATCTAACTGGTCTGTAGGAACCAGAACTTTTAATGGTTGGTAGGGGATAAAATACTTCTTTCGCTCAGCAAAATGCAAATACATATATATAAAATTTATACAATGTGATTTTCTGGATTTTATTTTTTATATTCTATCTCTTAATGTTAAAATTAACCTACCCTTACAATTATAGGCTGCTCAGGTCTTTGTCAGTGGGTAAACCTACAAAATCAGCAAGGGATCAAATAACTATTTCCTTCACTGTACCTCCAATGTGACCGAAAAGGAGATGTGAGCAGAGCTTTATACTGAAACCTTCTGCTGCATCATGAGAAGAGCCCATGGGGTTAACTAGAATTTCACAAAGCTAAAACACAGCATCCAGGGCATAACTTGGACTGCAGTCTGTATAATGAACGGGGCGCAGTTCCAAAGTGTGTTGTACAACGCCGTGTTTTATAGCTTTAGAAAGAAAACAGTATAATACTATCAAAGCAGCGGGATGGAGATGAGCTCAAAACACTGCTGCGACCGCCATGCTTTCTGGCCACTGGACTATCTACGAGGACACCTTATTGAAATAAATAGCAAGCCAAAAAATATAGCAAAAATGTATACAAAAATGCATAATTTAATAAGGATAATACACAAAAAGGACGATGACAACTGATTCATTCAAGGGTATATTCACACAGCTGATTTGGATGCTGACAATTTCAGTGCTGAATCCGTGTTGAATCCTCGTCTGATTTGATGAGTGTTTCAGAGCCAGATTTTAATTTTGGACGCTAAAAAACTGCCTCTGAAATCCTCATTAAAGCCTTGTCAAAAATGCTAATCTTTATTGGGCTTATTGAGACAATATTCTGTTTAACAGATTTTAGGCACGGATCCGCAACTGTGCTTCATCCTCGTCACACTTTGTGTGATGTACATTGGATACCGATTTTAGACTCTCCATTGCTTCCTATGGGCATTTTCAGCGCGGAATCCGCCTCAAGATTTGGCATGTCAGTTCTTTCTCGGAGATGAATATTTTAAGCACAGAAAATAAATCCATGCTTTGGTGGGGGTAGGGGGTGGGATCTGCGACGAGTGAACAATGCACATTTTTACTTTAGAAACAATGACATGAAGATTACAATCAGATTGGACGCCGATTCTGAGGCAGATTCTGCGCAATCCAAATCAGCCATGTAAACATACCCAAAGTGTTCAACAGCAGCAATTAAAGGGGTATATTGATAGGATATAAATGTCTCACAAGTGCAGGTCCCACCTCTGGGATCCGCATCTATGGTGATGAAGGGCCCACAAGAGTCTCCGTACAGAACAGAGAGGTGGTCAGCACTTGACATTTATTTCAATGGTAGCTCCAAGTGCAGCTGAGTGTGTACTGTGACTTTCGAGGCCTGTTCTCAAGACACCTGGACCTCCACCTCTCACACACTTATGGCTTATCCTTTCCAAACGCCATAAATGTGTAAGATGGATAAACACCAGTGAAGGGAACCTGTCAAACTGAAAATGATATCAGATCTGCTGGTAGATTTTATTGAGCAGAAAGGGCTGAGCAGATTGATATAATGTTCTGTGAGGAGAGATTCATTAGAACTTGTATTTTATTCATTGAAATTCCTACTTATTCTGGGTTAAGGAGTCATTCTCTGTATGCAAACTAATACAAGAAAGCCTGTCAATCACTGATAACACCGCCCACTGGACTCCATAACTCAAAATAAGCAGGGATTTAACTGAATAAAATACAAGTTCTAATGAATCTTTTTTACCCACAGAAAAAAAGCTCTTCCTTCTCCATTATACCATGTCTTCCTTCCCAAATCCTTTGCTTGACCCCAAGTATCATATATGCCCACACTACATACCTCCTCTGTCTGAGCTAATCACCGTGTAGCTTCCATGAAAGGAACCCATGCAATTCCAGTGATAGCCTGATGCTTTGGAGGGTGCATAACATCCTTTGTGTAGGGCAACAGTATGGATGCCAGGAAAGAGATCCACAACACTAATAATACTACATCCCCAAAAACATATGGACATATGGTGATTGGAATGCCATTAACAGAGTGTGCATAGAGTGGCCTTGCTAAGTTTAATATCATGCAGCTGAAGCCGCTCAGGTAAGGTGCCTCCAAGCCAATTAGTACAAAAAGCCCTGTGGAGGAGCTGCCACCTTAAGGGCATGCTAGTGGGCATCTGGGTTGCAGCAGGGACCAGTAGGTAGCACAATCAAGCAGAGCAGAAAGCAGTGAGCACAGCTGACACATAGTGAACATGAACTTTTACAGCAATTAAGTGACAAGTGAAGAAGAGAGAAAGTAAAAGGAGAGTGGACAAAATAAAGGAGGTGAAAATGATTGGAGTAGACTGATGGGGAGAGGAGGACCAGGAATATACATGATGGGGGTTAAATGTGTCATTGAAGTTAAAGAAACTGGACTAAAAGTGAGGCCACGAGTGGTGGCACGGACTGAAGCCACAACTGCATACAGCTATGGATCGGTGCCGTTTTACATCTTTTGCAGTTCAGTTTAAAGATGTAGGGCGACATGTATGAATAGGCCTGCGCCAGATATCTGGCGTCTTTACAGCCCGATATCCAGCCTAGCCGCGTTCATACATTTTCAAATCTCCCACACACCACTCCGGGGCACATTATATCGCACCTGTGGCGCTGTGTAATGTTCCCAATCTCGGGGGACGTGTGGGAGGCGGGGCGCACTAGAACCGTAGCGAAGCTACATATTTATAGCTTTGCTACGGCATTTCTGGGCGCATTACAGTTGGAACTGGTAGAGCACTTTCAAAGTGGTATACCTGATCCCAAACGGTGGCCGGAGCGCTGGAACGCTGTAGAGCGGGTTCATAAATCAGGCGCATTCTATGCCTTTTTTAATCGCATGAAATTTGGCGTGTAAACGCCAAATTTCATGCATGTTGCCCTCAGTCTCTCAAGTGACTGCAAGAAAAATGCATTGCAGGTACATGTAGTCTCACCATAATGCAGTACATGGAAAGAGAAGGAATTGAGTGACAGATGAGGAGATAAAGAGTATAGAAAAGATTCAGACTTTATCAAATTTAGTACTACTACTAGTTAGGATGGGATCCCTCACTGCTCCCCTCCAGGTACTGCTATAAATCAGCACATATGCTAAGCACTGTCATCTTAGGATAAGATGCTCTCTCTGTGACTAGTTCATTCAGAAAATACAGGCCCCTGTAAGCAAGAATAACTTGCAATGGATGCTAAGGGTGGTCAGTAGTGCCTGACCCTAGATCACTTTCTACGTGATCAGGCAGGGTGATCATGTATTGCTCCACTTGATCACTGCAGTAGCCGCCTGTAACCTGTCTGCACCGATTTCTAGGATCAGGGCAGGAACACAGTCGGCCCACAGACAACAGGGACAATGCTTGGGCGGCGAGTTACCCTATGAATGCCCTAGGACTGCAAGTGATGACATAATCAACACTTTCCCTACCCTACGTCTCCAGGGATCTTAACCCCTTAACTACTGTAGTAGAAGTCGTCGTTAAAGGGTTTTCCCATAAAAGACCTCTATTGCCTAAGTGATAAATGCTTGAATGCTGGGGTCTGAGCGCTGTACTCCATTATCTTCTACAGTCAGAGAAGTGACCATGTTTAACCACTGCTCAATTCAGTGAAGAAAAAAGGGAAATTTATGGCCTGTTTTAGTGTTCATGAGGGGTCCCAGATATCAGACATTAAGCCACGCATCTCCCATCTGCTCCATAGACTGTAAAAGGATAAAATCCTAATTACCCCTATGCTACCTCACAGCACCAGGTTAAAAGACATACACAAAAACCTTACAGCAGTTCTTCTCTTCTTATCATCCTATCCTTGGATGCAACTACAGAAAGAAATGTTCAACTCGTCTCCTGAGAGAGCAGGCCTTTCCCTCTGCTACTTCTCAGATGGAACAGTGAGCAGGCGATTAACACCTGCGTTCTCTGCAGGTTTTCTACAAGAATGTGTTTCAGGAACATACAGAAAATCCTGCAGGCTAACAAACCGTGTATTTCTAGGTATAGGATGGCTTCACTTGTTGGGTTTTTTTAATTGCCTCAAAAATACAAGCAGCAATAAAATACATGCAATTTTAATACAAATTTAATCTGCTTTCCAAATTTAAAACAAACTTATCAGGTGGTTTTATGCCACCTTTTCCCCCCCCCCGCCTTTTTTTTTTTTTTTTTTTTATTTTTTTTTTTTACTCAAAATAACGAAGGAGCTAATATGCAATTTGATAATATAGGGTTATATTATACAGAAGAGAAACTGTATCAGTGATTATAGGGTTATATGACTCAGAAGGAGAGAAGCTGAGCATCTAGTGATACTATAGGGTTAATATGATAGAGGAGAGAGATCGAGCTCTGTGATATATAAAGTTATATGATATCAGAGCTCACTTCTATAATAACCGATGTATCACAGAGCTCAGCTCTCTGCGTTCATATAACTTATATAGATAGCTTCCTCCTCTATCAAATACCCAGTACTCACAGAGCTCAGCTTCTCCCCTCTATAATATAGCCCTATATATCACAGAGTTCAGCTTCTCTACCCTTATCCTATAACCCTATGTATCACAGGGCTCAGCTTCTCTCCTCTACCATATAACCCTATATATCACAGAGCTCAGCTCCTCTCCTCTATCATATAACCATAACTCACGGTGCTCAGCTCCTCTCCCTCTATCATAACTACAGTGCCTTGCGAAAGTATTCGGCCCCCTTGAACTTTTCAACCGTTTGCCATATTTCAGGCTTCAAACTTAAAAATATAAAATTAAAAATTTTTGTGAGAACAAGTGGGACACAAATGTGAAGTGGAACGAAATTTATTGGATATTTTAAACTTTTGTAAAAAAAACAACTGAAAAGTGGGGCGTGCAATATTATTCGGCCCCTTTACTTTCAGTGCCGCAAACGCACTCCAGAAGTTCAGTGAGGATCTCTGAATGATCCAATGTTGTCCTAAATGACTGATGATGATAAATATAATCCACCTGTGTGTAATCAAGTCTCTCTGTATAAATGCATCTGCTCTGTGATAGTCCTCGGGGTTCTGGTTAAAGTGCAAGAGAGCATCATGAAGACCAAGGAACACACCAGGCAGGTCCATGATACTGTTGTTGAGAAGTTTAAAGCCGGATTTGGATACAAAAAGATTTCCCAAACTTTAAACATCCCAAGGAGCACTGTGCAAGCAAACATATTGAAATGGGAGTATCAGACCACTGCAAATCTACCAAGACCCGGCCGGCCCTCTAACCTTTCATCTCACACACGGAGGAGACTGATCAGAGATGCAGCCAAGAGGCCCCTGATCACACTGGATGAACTGCAGAGATCTACAGCTGAGGTGGAAGAGTCTGTCCATAGGACAACAATCAGTCATACACTGCACAAATCTGGCCTTTATGGACGAGTGGCAAGAATAAGCCATTTCTCAAAGATATCCATAAAAAGTCTGGTTTAAAGTTTGCCACAAGCCGCCTGGGAGACACCAAACATGTGGAAAGGATGGGGACCCAGCCTGGAGACACCAAAAATGTGAAGAAGGGGCCGCCCTGGGAGACACCAAACATGTGGAAGAAGGGCTCTTGCTCAGATGAAACCAAAATCGAACTTTTTGGCCACAATGCAAAACGATATGTTTGGTGTAAAAGCAACACAGCTCATCCCCCTGAACACCCCATCCCCACTGTCACACATGGTGGGGGCAGCATCATGGTTTGGGCTTTTCTTCAGCAAGGACGGGAAGTGTTAAAATTGATGGGAAGATGGATGGAGCCAAATACAGGACCATTCTGGAAGAAAACCTGTTGACTGTAAAAGACCTAAGACCGGGACGGAGATTTATCTTCCAACAAGACAATGATCCCAAACATAAAGCAAAATCTACAATGGAAGGTTCACAAATAAATGTATCCATGGTGTTAGAATGGCCAAGTCACAGTCCAGACCTGAATCCAATGGAGAATCTGTGGAAAGACTGAAAACTGCTGTTCACAAACACTCTCCATCCAACCTCACTGAGCTCCAGCTGTTCACAAACGCTCTCCATCCAACCTCACTGAGCTCCAGCTGTTCACAAACGTCTCATCACTCAGAGCCCACTGCTCCAAACCTTCTCCAACCTCACTGAGCTCCAGTGCACAAACGCTTCCATCCACGCACTGAGTCCAGCTCCACAAACGCTCTCCATCCAACCATGAGTCCAGCTGTTCAAAACCTCTCCATCCAACTCACTGAGCTCCATCTGCACAACACTCTCCATCCAACCTCACTGAGCTCCAGTGGTTACAAACACTCTCCATCCAACCTCACTGAGCTCCAGCTGCTACACAAAACGCTCTCCATCCAACTCACTGAGCTTCAGCTGCCCAAACGCTCTCCATCCAACCTCATGACTCCAGCTGTTCCCAACGCTCTCCATCCAACCTCACGACTCCCTGCTCCCAACGTCTCATTCCAACCTCACTGAGCTCCAGCTGCTCACAAACGCGCTCCATCCAACCTACTGAGCTCCAGCTGTCCAAACGCTCTCACCAACTCACTGAGTTCCGCTGTGCGCCAAGGAAGAATGGGCAAGAATTTCCGTCTCTCGATGTGCAAAACTGATAGAGACAAACCCCAAGCGACTTGCAGCTGTAATCGCAGCAAAAGATGGCGCTACAAAGTAGTAACTTAAGGGGGTCGAATAATATTGCACGCCACACTTTTCAGTTTTTTATTTTTTACAAAATTTAAAAATATCCAGTAAATTTCGAGCCACTTCACAATTGTTGTTGATTCTTCACAAAAAAATTAAAATTTTATATCTTTATGTTTGAAGCCTGAAATGTTGCAAAAGGTAGAAAAGTAAAAGGGGGCCGAATACTTTCGCAAGGCACTTTATGTATCACAGAGCTCAGCTCCTCTACCATATAACCTTCATATCACAGAGCTCAGCTTCTCTACCCTTATCCTATAACCCTATATATCACAGAGCTCAGCTTCTCTCCCTTAACCTATAACCCTATATATCACAGAGCTCAGCTTCTCTCCTCTATCATATAACCCTATATATCACAGAGCTCAACTTCTCTACCCTTATCCTATAACCCTATATATCACAGAGCTCAGCTTCTCTCCTGCACCATATAACCCTATAGATCACTGTGCACAGCTTCTCTCCTTTATCATATAACCCTATATATCACAGAGCTCAGCTTCTCTCCCTCGATCACATCCTGCTCTCAGATAGGGCAGCATAAACCACCTGACAGGTTAGTTTTAAGTCAATTATAAAACATTTGCATTAAAAAAGCAGACCTTTTTAAAAATGCGTGTGTTTCTGATGCAGTTGAGAAACGCAACAAAATTGCAAAATGCAACCCCAACCTCAGGGTTCATATATACAGTAGGCTTGGGAGTGCCCACCTCTGTAATACAGGAGGGAAGACCTATAGCTGTTGGCTCAAGAGGCTATGGCCACCTACAGGCTTATTATCAGAATCACTCGTGCTTGTAACTGGAGAAGGTATGAAATTATATAGTGTATGTTAAGTGGTTCAACTTAAAAGGGTTATCCGGGAATTAAAATATTTCATATAACACTGTAAACAGCATTTACATGGGAAAGATATTCCACTACCTTCATGTGTCTTTTCTTTTGCCTCCTTATTCATTTACCATAAGATCCACTTTTTGCAGTGAAACTTCCCGCTTGTGGGAAAGTAAGTAGTTCTCCAGCATGTTTTTCCTACAACTCCCAGACTGCATTGCAATCTAGGACTTCCCTCCAAGGTTATCACTGTTAGACATTGTGCTGACATAACTGTGAAATCTCCCCAGATCTGCTCCTGCTGACATGATAATGATAATCGTTACGACTCATGAGTCACTGTGTAAACTATACAGAGCTGCAGTTATCATTTTCATGATAACAGTACACAACCCCCTAGCTTTGAACTGCTGTCCTTTGCTCCCATAACTGCTAGTAAGTCCTACCAGCAGGATTCAAAGACTGTTTCCCCTTCCCTGTAATAACGCTAATGTGATTATTTTTATTCACTTGCAAACTAAAGGTTGGAATGAGTGAATGCAGCTTGATCCTTCTCTGCTAAGGTCACACCCAGTACAGTGGGAGTGTTCCTGAGCTGAGCCTGGCTTCAAAGCACACTCACTGAGTGATGACAAAACGTCCATTGAGGCCATACGGTCAATAAACGTCAGGTGCTTTACAGGGGATAGAAGAGAGGGGAAGACAAGGCTCTGTGCCTGGTTCTGCACACCAAGACAGGCAAATTATTTTAAATAAGTATGAATTACAAAGTTTAATACAGTTTTGAGCCCTATAACAAATAAAAAGATCCCGGAGAACCCCTTAAATATTTACAAAATCCTTTTAAAAGCATCCAGCATCTCATGAGAGTTATGCACAAACCTCTTCAAGGATTACACTAAAGAATGGAAATCACAGAACTAATACAATATGAAACCCACCACCTAGTCTCAACGAATTCACAGTAAGTGTTTTGCCAGTGGCTAAAAAAATAACTTAAAGGGGTTGTCTCGCTACAATGATTGGGTTTTAATTAAAAGATCTTTAAAAAACAAGCAGCTTTGCAATATATGTTCATTACAAATGTCCTAATGATTTTGAGTTAGCCCTGTTAGTAGTAGTACATCAGCTTCTCAAATCTCTATAGCAGCTGACCTGTTGATCTTTATCTCACTGGCTGTCAGGTCTATAGGACTCATCAGCCTCTGAATACAGGTCAGAGCAGAGAGCCCCTCCCACACAGAATGCTTCTGTAGTGGAGGGAGGGGGAGGGCTAGGGCTTCTGTGTCTGTGCTGCCTGGATTAACCCTGTGTGTGCCTGCTCCCTCCTGCTCTCTACACAGATTGAGAAGAGCAGAGGTGAGGCTGATCAATAGATGTGACAGCAGTGACCCTGTGTGTTACTATAATCATGATGTGTCTGTGGAACTGTGACTATTCTAATACTATACAGATCAGGGGGCAAGTGAACGCTTCATGCTCTGCTGTACTAGTGACATCCTGAGTATAGTAACACTTCACAGCTGCCCTGTGTCTGTTCTGACAGGGTCTGCTTGTTGCTGGGGATGTGGAGATGTGTATGCTACAGCAGGGGGCATAGGAACACTTGCATCCCCCCTGCTCTGCTATTAGCATACACAGCTTCACAGACCTCTGGCTCCACACTCATAGATCAGCCCTCTCTCTATGTCTCCGTGGAGCTAACAATACAGCTGATCCAGGAGCCTGCAGCAGACCTAGGCAGGCACACACAGGGTTAACTCTGGCAGCAAACCCCCTCGCCCCCCCCCCCCCTCATGTATAGAAGTTACAGAGGAGAGCTGTCTGTGTGCTGAGGGGAGGGAGGAAGAGGAAGGAGAAGAGGCAGACAAGAAGCACACCCCTGAATTCAACTGCCAGGCACAGAGATGGACTGAAAGCTTGTAATGAGACAACTTCTTTAATATTATAGTTTAAAATCTCAAATAGAGCAAAAAGGGAATAACCAACGTTTGCATTGACATAGGACAGATTTCAGTGAAAAAAAAGTTGTTGGTTATTCCTTTTTTGCTCTATTTGAGATTTTAAAGTATACCATTAAAAGTTATTTTTTAACCACTGGCAAAAGATTTAGGCTAAGTTCACACAACTAATTGCAGGGAGTACAGTACGCCCCGCGATTACGCCAGGTGTTCGGGAGCTCGCACCGATCGGCATGTACTCCCCCCCTCCCCATAGACTGTCATTACTCACGGCACGTAAGCGCCATGAATAAATGACATGTCACTTATCTCCCCGCGCGTTGTATTGTACGCCCGGGAAGAGGAGGCGTAATCCATAGTTCTCTATGAGAACTGTGGATTACCGTAATGACTGGGGCGCATCTCGCTGCGAAATGCGCGGCAAAATGCGCCCCAATTTAAGCCGTGTGAACATACCCTGTGATAAAACTAAAGAATGGGCAAAAAATTCTGCGCTGGGTGTAAGTGCACATGGGAGGGTAAGCGTCACAGATTCTTGTAGTGGAAGGGGTAAACATAATGCAGGGAAAAGTAAGATGCATGAATTTTTAAAAAAAAATTTCGGTAACATGAGAAAGGGCATTTTGCCAGGAAAAAGGGATGGACAGTGAAACAAGAGAAAGGCAAAAATCTTAAAAAGAGACAGAGAGAAAGAAACATAGGGTGTCAACTGAATTTGGAGAAAGACAAGGAGAGGGCATGTTTCCTAATCACATTCATTACAGGGTGTGTTCAGCTTTTGAAGGTCAGTGAATCCCATCACTATAGTCGGATGGGCAGCAGGAGAGTTCATGTTCAGGAGGCAGCCACTCACCGGCCAGGCAGCCCTCAGAGCCCCGCACATTGTCCAGAGTGTCCCGCTGTGTGACGGGAGCAGCATTGTTATTGTCACACACTCTGCCAGTCCTCTGCCCTGCAACAGAGTTAAGGAAGTTAGAGGAGGGCAGGGTAGGGCAAAAAACAGACCGCCCAAGGTTTCTAGTGTGCACAGTAAGAAGAGGAAGAGAGTTGTGGACACCAGCATAGATGCCATGCAGGAAGGACTATGGGCATGCTGAATGATGCTAGACAGTGGCAGGATGAGATGGTTATTTCCAATGCACTCTATACTGATGGTAAACCTGACAGCTGCAGTGAGATGAAGGCACAACGTGTAACATGCACATGAGACATTCAATAGGGCAAATGCTGTTACCATCATCCTCCTCTGGGGACGCAAATTCCTCCTCTGTAACATTTCCCTAAGAGAAAAACAAAAATGTCAATCGGACACTAGACAGCCAGTCAGTGGTGCCCTACTAAGACTGGATTTAACACAACTCGCCAATGAACATCTATGAACAATCCTTAGTTCGGTACCTCAGCATCCATTTCATCCGCAGACACAGTCACAAAGTGTCCCTCCGGTGACAGCTATTAAAGAGAGAAGATAATTACTTGTAGTAACGACTATGTAATAGTCCATAGACAGAAAAAAAAAAAAAAAAAAAAGGAGGACAGGCACCACTGTCAATAATAATGGGGTGCTGCATATCTGTACAGATAGTATACATTCAAGAAAGTAGTAGACATAAAAAGAAATTGTGCACATCAACCAATGGTGAAAACTACATAAATATGTATATAAAACGGAAGACAAAAGCCAATTCAAAACAATTAAAACAGCCCCACAGTCTGCTGCGATGACGTTCATCAACAGCAGAAAAAGTATAAAAGCCGGCACAGCAAAGAACAATAAAGGGGTATCCCACATACCACCAAAGGAGCACAAAAGTCCCTAAAGAGTAATAAAGGTATAAAAGTATTAAAAAAAATACATACAATAAGGTGCCAGATAAATATCCTAGTGAGAAAGCACACTCCAAAATATCCAGAAATGACCTTAAGGACTCAAAAAAAAAAAAATCAAACTGCAATATCAATAATCATTCTATAAGTGGGATGGATAAATGTACAAATAACTATACAATAAATGTGTTAAAAATATTGAGTTGGTAAACAAAGAGGCAAAAGAAACAACAGTGGTAATATGGGGAAACAACCCCAAATTTGTGGAGATGAGGAAGACCTCTTCAAACTTGTATACCTTTATTGCTCTTTAGGGACTTTTGTGCCCGTATCATGGTACGTGGGATACCCCTTTATTATTCTTTGCTATATCAGCTTCTAAAGTTGTGGATTTTTCTTTTCTTGATGACCTTTATTGCAGCTGTATGTGATAGCCCTTTTTTTTTTAGTTTTTTCAATTGTTTTGAATTGGCTTATTCGCTTCTTAATAAATGTATATATACTACTCCCAAAATGTGATATTTTGCTTTTGGTTGAAATTTCAGGATGAACATAACATTTCTTGATTTTTCTTTTCAAAAGAACTAAATAAGACCATCTCTTAAGTTTAGAATCCACATGTCTAATGTTTCAGTACTTTTTGCTCATTTTAACAAAGAGCTTAAAGGGGGGTTGTCTCCTACAATGTTTGGGGTTTAAAAAAATTTAAAAGACTTAAAACAATAGCTTTCAATATATGTTATTAAAAATTCCCTCTGATTTTGAGTAGCCCTTTAGTTTTAAATACAAGTTTCTCAAATCTCTATAGAGCCGACCTGTTGATCCTTATCAACGGGCTGTCAGGCTAATGATCATCCCCTTTTGAAGACGGGTCGGAGCAAAGCCCCTCCCCACAAAATTTTTTGGGGTGGAGGGGGGGGGGGGAGGACTCTGGCGTCGTGTCCGAGCTGCCTGGTTTAAACCCCTGGTGTCCCTGTTCCTCCTGCTTCTACACAGAAGATTGACAGAGTGACCCTTCTGTTACTATAATCATGATGTTCTTTGGAACGTGACTAACAATACTTACAGATAGCATGTGAATATTTTTATGTTCTCCTTATTAGTAGACACCTGAGTATAGTAACACTGCCCTTTGTTGTTGCTGAGATGTGGAGACTTGTAAGCTAAACAGGGGGTATAGGAACACATGCATCCCCCGTCATTAGCACCAGCTTCTATTCCTCTTACACTCCTAATCAGCCCTCTCCTGCAACAGACCTAGGCAGGCACACACAGGGGAACCTGAACAAACCCCCCCCCCCTGTATAGAAGTTACGTAGCTGCCTGTGTTGTTTTGGGGGGGGGGGGGGGAGGGACAAACAGACAGACCAAGAAGCACGCCCCCCAGTTCAACTTTCCAGGACAGTGACAGGCTGAAAGCTCGTAATGAGACAACTCCTTTAAAGGGAAAATTACAAATGCCAAATCCAAAACTCACACCTGTAATCTTGACCCCTGCCATCCCCCCCTATCCCTGACTTAGTGTGTACATCCCGCCCTCCCCATCTCTTAACCTATCACTAACCTCTGGTACCTTTCCTTTCCCCCTTTAAACATGCACCACACCCCCCTCCTTAAGAACCCATCTCTTACCCCTCCGGGCTGACCAACTATTTCCCATCTCACCTTTCCCTTCGTCTCTAAACTTCTTGTACAGCAAATCTATCTTCAGCTGTCCTTTCATCTCTCCACCAATCCTCTCCTTGACCTAGTTACGGCCAAAGCCTCATGCCACTACACTGTGTTTCTCCTCCTAAACCTGTCCTCTGCCTTTGACACGGTCGACCATTCACTCCTCCTAACATCCTCTCCCCCCTCGCATCACGATCGGCCCCCTTTCCCGGATCTCCTGTACCTCACCGATCGAAAAAATTCGTTCTCTCATTCTCCCACTTCCTCCTCTTGCCCTCGCTGTTGGGGTCCCCCCGGGGTCAGTGCTGGGGGCCCCCCCAATTCTCTATCTTAAACTCTTGGTCTGGGTCAGCTAATAGCATCACATGGCTTTCAATACCACCTGTATGCTGACGATACCGAACTCTACATCTCTGGCCCAGATGTTACTTCTCTGCTCTCCCAGATCCCGGACTGTCTTTCGTCCATATCCTTCTCCTGGAGAAAACTGAATTCATCATCTTCCCACCATCCCACTCTATCCCTGCACCTCTCTATCACAGTGAATGGCTACACTCTCACCAGCTCCTCAAGTCCGCTGCCTTGGGATAACCTTTGGCTCCAATCTGTCCTTCAAACCGCACATTCAAACCCTCACCTCCACCTGCCGCCTCCACCTGAAAAATATCTCACGTATCCGCTCATTCCTTAACTTTGAAAGCACGAAAATGCTTGTCCATGCCCTCATCATCTCAACCCTAGACTATTGCAACATCCTTTTCTGTGGCTTCCCATCTAGCACCCTTGCTCCCCTCCAATCCATCCTTAACTCTGCTGCCGTCTGATTCACCTCTCTCCTCTGCCAATTCCTTCACTGGCTTCCCATTGCCCAGTGAATCCAGTTCAAGTTAGTAACCTTGACCTACAAAGCTCTCCATGACCTCTCCCCTCCATACATCTCTGCCTTAATCTCTAGATACCTTCCTTCACGCAACCTCAGCTCCTCACAGGACCTTCTTCTCTGCTCTCCTCATCAGTTCTTCACATAACGGCCTCCAAGACTTCTCCCGTGCTTCCCCCACACTCTGGAACTGACTGCCCCAACACATCAGACTCTCCCCCACTCTCACTAGCCTTAAAAAGTAACCTGAAAACCCATCTCTTCAGAATAGTCTATAACCCACAATAACCCCACTGCACTACTCTAGCCCGCAAACATGCCCTGCCCTCCCTCCTGTCTCTTTTCTCCCTCCCCGTAGACTAAGCCTAAGATATCTATCTATCTATCTATATATACACATACTGTTATATATATATATATAATAAAAATATATATAATATATATATATATATATATATATATATATATATTTTATATATATACAATACATAATACAATACATACATAATACATAAAACAAACCCCCTAATTATAACCCAACAAACGCCAACAAACGAATTGATCCCTGAGTCGTCCAATGTATTTAGGGAGTGAATTTTAATTGGGACTTAAACAGTCATGATGTCAAAATGTGAACAGCATGATTAGGAGGACTGTTTAAATCCCAATTCAATCTCATTCCCTAAATGTATTGGGGGATTCAGGGAACAAACATCTGTTGTGAATTTTGGCATTAAGCTCCATTCTAAATATCAGCAAGTTGTGCAAAAATTACTGAAACATTGAGCAGTTGAACACATTCATTCTAAAGTTAATAGATGGTCTCATTTAGTTCATTAAAAACAAATTCAAGAAATTTTTTATGTTCATCCTAAAATTTTTAAGCAAAAGACCAAAAAAAATTAAAAAAATTTTTTATATTTTATTTTTATATAATATATATTTTTATATATATTTTATATATATAATATTATATATATATATTATATATATAAAAATTATATATATATATATATATATATATATAATTTGTGAGCAGTGTTTGCATATTTTTCTCTAACTTTCACTACTGATTGGTTATTTTTTATGTGTTCTTCTTTCTTGAACGTCGATAAAGAAATACCCACTCCAAATCTCACCTCTCCTTCTTCAGAGGGGGATCCACTTGGAGCCACAGGTGGTGATGGTGTGATCCCCCCGTCCTCTTCCTCCATTACACCTGCAGTGTAGGACCCAGACATGGAGGACACAGTGTCTGTGCTGAGCTGGGACTGCTGGCTGTGGGACGAGGCCATGGACATTACGGATTGGGCCAGGCTACTGCTCAAGGGGTCTGCGCAAAAGAGGAGGGGGAAGTAGGGAAAATGAGGACGTATTGAAAAGTAAAAGGGACAGCAGTAAGGGAGAAAGGAAAAATTAAAGGTGAGAAAAAGAAGAATGAAAGGGGCAGTATAGGGATACAGGAGCAAACCAGTGTGTAATGGGGAAGGGCAAGGGTACAGAACAAGGGGCATGGAGTGGGTGAGGAGTACAATTAAACGATTATAGAATGAAAAAGTAACAGTGACAAATTCTGGTTGTATCAGGTATAGAAAACTACATCTACGGGTTCAAAACAAAGGGCAGTAAGGAAAAAAAAATTGTATATAAAATACACTGAGGCTGCCCCCTTGTGGTCCAAACCAGTCCAAACAAAAACCTTGTGATGATGACATTGCCAAGTCAAGCACTGTCATTTGATAGTAAAGTGAAATTCGGAATTTGCAATAGTCCAGTTACACTTCCAGCCGGACTAGTGCTGACCTTGAGAGTTGGTGGTAACAAATTCAACTCATGACCAGTTCACAATAAGATAATGAGCTTTATTGTATCATATTAAAATGAGCAGAATGTCTGACCTTCTGGAGAGGTGATGGTGGAGGACAGCGGCGTTCCTGTGCAGGAAGACTGGTCAATGGCTCCTGAGGAGGAAAGAGTCAGGTTCTCGCTTTCTGGTGTCGCTCCACATTCCTGAGAAAGAAGAAGCACATTCAGCACCGTCAGTGAACCTGGAAAAGGACTCTCCTTCCTTTCCATGTAACAAACGCAGTGATCTTATTCCTGTATACCACCCGACCTACAAGTGATAGGCTTGGTAGAGAAACAGCCTGTAATTCCACCACAATATTTAGCCACAAGAGACTCTTAAAAATGGGCAATTAGCAGCGTTGATGAATAAATATTCCTCATTTCAGACCCCTCACCTCGGCTAGTTGGGGAGTCTTTTTCCGTGGTGTCCGGATCTCGGCTTCACTGAATGATTTTTCCATATCGTCTTCTTGTAGCACTGAGGAGTTCTGAGAAATTGACCTGTAGGCACAACATATTCATTCAACATTGCTGACTAATGTGTAACTGCCAGCTTAAAGGGGTATTCTCACTGCATTGATTAGCTATTAACATGTATGCAAAAGGTAAACTAAGATAGTTACCAATACATTACTGTTTTGATTTGGCTGCCCTCCAGAGCTCGAGCAGTTCTTATCTTCTGCTTTTGTATATATCTATATATACTGCAGTGAGTAGTCACCCTCCTTGTCAGGATTCTAGAGCAGAGAGGCAGTTGGTAGCCTAGGAAAGCTTGTATACAAAAGCAGAAGATAAGAACTGCTCGAGCTCTGAAGGGCAGCCAAATCAAAACAGCAATGTATTGGTAACCGTCTGAACTTAACTTTGCGCATATCTATTATTATATATTATTATATTTATATATACACAACACATAAACACACAGTACAAAAGCAACACACACAGGGGTACCTAGTCATTAATACCAAACAAACTTTTCTCATTGGAAATAATCCATTCTAATAATAATAATAATAAGATTATTGTGTATCTTCCACAATACTGCTCATGTTCTCCAAAGGCAGCTTAGATGAAGCTGTAATAGCGTGGAGTATGAATTGTAGCAAATATTTTTTTTTTTTTTATTAGATCATTTCTTATTATTGTTTGAAGAGAATGGGAGAATGGATACAAAGGTTAAATATTAATTGTTCAAAATCCATACCAAGTGTACAATAACACATTCAGCGATTTTGTTTTACCTAACAAGGTACTTTTTAATAAGTACATACAGTGAAGAAAATAATTATTTGATCCTTTGATTGTGTATTTGCCCACTGACAGACATGAACAGTCTGATTCTAAGGGTAGGTTAATTTAAACATTGAGAAATAGAATACCCAAAATAAAATCCAGAAAATCACATTGTATAAATTATTTAAATTTATTTGCATTTTGCAGTGAGAAATAAGTATTCGATACCGCTCGCAAACAAGTCTTAATACTTGGTTGCAAAACCCTTGTTGGCAAGCACAGCAGACGTTTTTTGTAGTTGACGATGGTTTGTGCATGTCAGGGGGAATTTTGGTCCACTCCTCTTTGCAGATCATCTCTAAATCATTAATATTTTGAGGATGTCACTTGGCAACTCGGAGCTTCAACTCCCTCCATAAGTTTTCTATGGGATTAAGGTCTGGAGACTGGCTAGGCCACTCCATGACCTTAATGTGCTTCTTTTTGAGCCGCTCCTTTGTTGCCTTGGTTGTATGTTTTGGGTCACTGTCTTGCTGAAAGACCCAGCCACGACCCATTTTAATGTCCTGGCGGAGGGAAGAAGGTTGTCACTCAGGATTTTATGGTACATGGCGTAGTCCTGTGTTCTTAGCAGAGAAACACCCCCAAAACATAATGTTTCCACCTCCATGCATGACAGTGGGGACGGTGTTCTTTGGGTCATAGGCAGCATTTCTCTTCCTCCAAACACGGCAAGTTGAGTTAATGCCAAAGAGCTAAATTTTTGTCTCATCTGACCACAGTACCTTCTACCAATAATTCACCGAATCATCCAGGTGTTCATTGGCAAACTTCAGATGGGCCTGCACATGTGCCTTCTTGAGCCGGGTTCTATATTTACTATTTTGCCGTAGGCAAACTTAAACTCTATCAGTTCTCTATCTGTTAGACACTAAAACGTAACTTTTATTATATCTAACTCTTAACCTCTATACACACTATTTAAAAACCTGATCTCTATCCTCATCATTTAACCCTTTTTGCTTCTGAAAGAGGGAATAACTCCCTTTCTTCATCAAGTCTGGTGGACACCCACCTACTTAACAGGGGAGCCTTATATCTATAGCAAAGTACTAACTCCAGTAAGGGATCCCAAGCCAACTACTTGGGCAGTCGTCCCTAATCTCATGGACAAAGAACAAATAAGGCCCCCTTGTGACACCCTCTGCAGCGGGTGACACTTGTAGACAGAGGTGAGAAATCACAATTTAAAACGTCATATCTGACCTCCCCGACATGTTTCGCGAGCTAACCTGGCTTCATCAGGGAGTAGAGGTCTTGAGCTGGGGGCACTGCAGGATTTTACACCATTATGGCGTAATGTGTTACCAATGGTTTTATTAGTGACTGTGGTCCCAGCTGCCTTGAGATCATTAACAACTTCCCCTCGTGTAGTTTTAGGCTGCTCTCTTACCTTCCTCATGATCGAGGATACCCCACTAGGTGATATTTTACATGGTGCCCCAGGTCGATGTCGATTGACAGTCATTTTGTATTTCTTCCATTTTCTTACTATTGCTCTAACAGTTGTCTCCTTCACACCCAGCGTCTTACTTATGGTTTTGTAGCCCATTCCAGCTTTGTGCAGGTCTATGATCTTATCCCCGACATCCTTAGAAAGCTCTTTGATCTTGCCCATGTTGTAGAGGTTAGGGTCGGACTGATTGAGTCTGTGGACAGGAGTCTTTTATAAAGGTGACTATTTAAGACAACTGTCTTTAATGTAGGTTGATTAAGAGCGTCTAACTGGTCTGTAGGAGCCAGGACTCTCAGTGGTTGGTAGGGGAGCAAATACTTATTTCTCTCAGCAAAATGAAAATAAATTTATATAATTCATACAATGTGATTTTCTGGATTTTATTTTGGATATTGTATCTCTCAATGTTAAAATTAACCGACCCTTAAAATAATAGACTGTTCATGTCTTTGTCAGTCGGCAAACTTACAAAATCAGCAAGGGATCCAATAATTATTTCCTTCATTGTATTAATACAATACAAAAAAAAAACCCATAAAAATACCACTCATGTTATCACCTACTCCCAACCGACCCAGAGCTGTTCTATACAGTACCACATCTCGCATACGTAGGTGACATCTTGTACTCTTGTTTATGTTTCTTATTGACAAACTTGAAGCCTTTAGATCTCTGTAGCCTTCTGCTCAGCTGTTTGGACCCCTCCATTACCAATGTCCTTCTGACAGGCTCAGCTACGAAAAGCAGAGCTGAAATGCCTGATGCGGACTGTGAAGATCGAGCTTTGTGAAACAGCATGGTAAGAAAACCCCTTTATTGCAAATGTATGTGTGGCAGACCTGTAGTAATGGATAGAAAAACCAAGCACAAAAAAAACCAAAAAAACAAACAAACCCCCCACACACCGTACACCAGACGTCATATACACAAGATGAAAGTGACACAGAACTATTTGACTGACCTGGAAATGCTCTTTTTCAGCTTTAGAGCCTGGCTGCCGCAGAGATGCTGGAGAGGTGAATGCATGCGCAGGTGGGGCAGCTGGATGTCACTGCCATATGAAGGAAGCCCCCCTGCCCGTCGAGACTCCCCTAAAGCTCTTAATGGAGGCGCTGATGGTGATGGGGTCAAGGGTCCATTCAAAGCTTCCAAGAGTGACACGACCTCATACCCAGGTGGAACGTGTTCAGCTGACTAGAACGGAATGAATCAGTCAACTTGTATAATCAGAAATAAGAGGATAAGCAGTCGCACTTTCCTAATGAATACACATCTCACCGTGTGCTCTTCAGAATCAGAGCTTGGGGCGGCAATGATCGGGCTAAAACCAGCAGGTGAGTGAGGACCTGGAAGCTTTCTCATTGCTCGGATCTGAAGAAGTGCTCGGAAGGCTGGAAAGGTATTTACATATATAAAGCAAGTTATATTCAATTGACAGATTTTGTAATTCAATGAGAAAAAAAGATTAAAGTAGAGCGAAGAGAAGAAAAGCAAGAGAGCAAAACCATGACCATCTAGTGCAGTGTTTCTCAACTCCAGTCCTCAAGACCCACCAACAGGCCAAGTTTTCAGGATTTCCTCAGTATTGCACAGGTGATATCATTATTGTCAGTGCAATCTGTGGGAGATCCTGAAAACATGACCTGTTGGTGGGCGTGAGGACTGGAGTTGAGAAACACTGGTCTAGGGTCTAGAAAAAATTGAGAGCATGGCAGACTTTTAAACACAATACATTTGAAAGGATTTTGCCATCTCATAAAATCCTCTGAGGCAAGATTGAAGCTACAGCCGGCCTCGGAGAATGAGGACATGGCCACGATTGCGGTCATTTCTATACCAATTCTCACAGGCGCGCAAGTGTGCTCATAGACACAAACAGGGAGGAACTGTGCAAGCATGACCATCTCCCAATTCTCAGAGAGGATTCCACATGGCAAAACCCCTTAAATAACAGAAGAAACAGCCAGTCTCCGATACTCACGCAGACGGCAGATAGGGCAGTTGCTTGCTTGGTAACGCAAGGTATCTGCACAGGTATTGCACAGGCAAAGATGTCGGCATGGCAATATCAGCGTGTCCCGAACATCAGACAGACAAACAACACACTCTGCACTATTGTCACTGACTTCATCTTCTGTCACCTGCAACAGGATAGACAAATAATGTGACTGCCATGGTGGATGCTTCACTTGCTGCATGTGTTCCCCTAGAGGACACAGACAATGCATATCTCTACACTTACCTTAGAGTCATGTGAATTGTATTTGTTTTCTATCCCATAGATTTCCTGCAGGAGGTAACTGACCCCATCCACCTGAAGAGAAAGACGACACTAAGTGGATGCAAAACTGTGGAGTTTATTACCCCCTGAATAAACCTTTTCTTACCACTTGTTTCTGCTTCAGAGGCTTCACACAAAAACTGCTATCAGCATGCTGCAAAAGGAGGAGAAGGACAAGGTCAACAGTCTAACACTATAGACACCATAGCAGACCACACAACAAATCGCCACTTGAGTTGACTATCAAGTTACTCTGTAAAACAACTTTTAAAAGGTCATGACCTAAGCCAACCCTTTAAATATGCTAGAGACAGTTTGTAATACCTCTTCTTTTAAAGTACTCATATCTTTAAAGGGGTGTTCCGGGATCTAGCAATGCTCGTTGATCTGTCGGGACAGGAGTAAAAATAGAGGATAAAATTCAGACTTGCTTCCCGGTTGGTCTCCTTCAATTTCTGGCTTCCAGTCCATTTATTCCCACTGGATGCTCATCATTCACGTGTCCGGTGCAGCCAACCACAGGCCAAGTCGTCACATCGACTAACGAGCATTGTTAGATCCCGGAACACACCTTTAACTTATAAAAATTTGTTGTCCTTCCATTTTGAAAAATGTTCACTTCCGGTGGTACGCAAGTGGAGAACAATGGAAATCTGTTTTGGAGCTCACGTCTACCCTTTCCCCTGGTGAGGTCCAAAGGTTATACCAATTACTCCTAGTTCATAGAGTTTATAAATCTTCTAGTGTCTTTAAAATTGGTGCTTGGTCAAAATCAAATAGCCCAAAATGTGGAAAGCTAGATGGCCATATAATGTGTATGTTGTGGGAGTAAAATAGGAACCTTTTGGAAGAGAGTGTTACATACCATACATACAGACAGACCGGCATAGCACAGTAGCCTCCGGACGCCACGCACATCGCTCCTATCTACAGCCCTCATTAGCTTATTTCCTGGCCATCCCCAGCGTGCCACCGGAGCCTTTGATATCCTATCTAGTTTGGTTACAGCATACACCCAGACCTACAGGTGATCTTTATATGCCACATTCCTCATGCTCTTATAGTGGATGTCTCTTGAAAAAGGCACACGCCGAAACGTCGTCTATTGTATGACATCCATTCTCTTTGTAAAACTCCTGGTTGACTATGCGTATTGAACTTTGTGCATTTACTTTTTGACAAAAGTTCAGATAGCTATGCCTGTATATATGTAAATAAACCCCTTTTTGCACCTATTTACCTGGTGTGCAGTGGATATCTATATTTAATTTATATTACATACCATACAAAACGTATTCCACATTCAAAGTCCCAAAGTCTGTATCCTGGGTCATCAAGAGATTGATCATCATCTATCGCCAGCAGCGCTTAGCATGTCACAAATACCATTTCAGGCGCAAAACCTTTTTGCTTATTACTGAAGAAAATCCAACCCTCTGACAATTGGTGAATATGTGAATGGGCTTAATAACATAATAGGTCTAGAAAGAGGTCTATACGTTAAATGTGAAGCCATGAAAAAATATCTTGCTATTTGGAGCCCATGGTGGAACACCCCAGGGTTTTCATCTTAGATTTTTTGTAACCCCTTAAGCACCAGGCCTGAAAAGGCCTTAATGACTAGCTCAATTTTGTAGTTTTTGCCTCCCTGTGTTTCAACAGTCATAACTTTTTGATTTTTTTTCTATGACAATTGAATGAGGACTTGTTTTATGCGGGAGAACTTGTATTTTTTGGGAAGTGGTTTGAGTTTACATATGGACTACTGCGCAATTTACAAAAAAAATTTGCCATGTGGAAAAAAAAACTGCATTTGTTTAAATAATTTTTTACACCATTGAAATCTCACACTAAATAACCTGTTTAATTCTAAAGGTAATTACGGTCATGCATGCACAATAATTTTTATTAAATATATTTTATTTTTTTCCACACTTTATTTACTTTTTTTTTTAAACTGATTAAGGAATAACTTTTGTACATTTTTTGCTTTACACTTAGTCATGTACTAGCATACCCTTGAATGCTAATACATCACAATCTGTGTCCATATTACACAGGCTGCAGTCAGGGCAACACACAGTGTGCCCTGACAGAATGCTTACAATACAGACAGCCCTGGGGCTACCTTACTGTACAGACATTCCCCGGGCTTCAGTCCTGATGACCCGATGGAGCAGGGAAATTCCTTTTGATTATGTTGTGGTCATGGACTGCAGCAATCAAAGAGTTAAACCTCGGGGATCGGAGGTTTCCTGCGGACCCTGCCATTTACAGGGACTACTCTAAAGATATTGCTGCAAACAGATGACCTGCATTGCCTGACGGCTATAGTTAGTCGCAGTTGTTAAGGGTATGTTCACACAACTTATTTTGGGGTGCATTTCGCCGCGTATTTTGCGGCATACTGCGCTCTAATACGAGCGAAATGCGCCCCAATCATTACGGTAATCCACAGTTCTCATAGAGAACTATTGATTACTCCTCCTCTCCCCGCTTATACAATACGATCGTATTGTACGCACGGGGAGATAAGTGACAGTAATGAGAGTCTATGGGGCCGGCGGGCTGCCACCCCCCCACCCTCCTCCACGTCGCGGGAGTACACGCCGATCAGTGTGACTCCCCGAACACCCGGCGTAATTGCGGGGCGTACTGTACGCCCCGCAATTAAGCCGTGTGAACATACCCTAAGAGATCAAATTGTATGGACTTCCTGAGGGGTAATGAGGTTAGGCTGACAATAAGAATGGGACTGATGAATCGGTCTTCAGAATTTATTTTTCAGTATGGAGTAAAAAGTTTCCATATGACGAGGCTTATTTGGGTGGGGTGAAAAAGCCAAAATCTGCTCTGTAAAGAGGGGAAAGGGGTATGCAAGTTAAAGGTTTTTAGGTTACATTTAAAATAAAAAACTAAAATTTTGACAAGGTAATGTTTGGGATATCCTTCTTTCCGAATTTGTGCTAATGTCTCGGAGATGATTGTAGCGTTACATTTCGATACCAATAAAAATATGATCCAATTTATAAAGAATGTATAGCCGGTGCCTTGCAGCACAGAGAGTGGACATCTTGGATTCAGAGCTCCAAAGTGCACCTCTAAACATCTCTGTTCACAGGCAGTGGCACAGCTCTGCTGACAGCCCTACTGATGCACCCCAGCCACCCTCCAAAGGCTCTTCACGAGCAACCATAATGCTGATGTGGCCCTTGTAAAAAAGGAGTTTAATCAACCTTGACCTAAGAATTAAAATGGACCCTGAAATTCATAAGCTAAAAAACCTGCTCTATCCTGGGGTATGCTCTTCTGTGGCACATAGAAGTTTAAAGAGGCACCATAAAGACTTGCAATACTGGATTGCACCACAGATCTGATTATAGGTCTAGCTAACCCCACTGCAGTGGGTACAATTATGAAAAAGAATTTATGCTGCAGTTACTTTGGATACAAAAACAATAAATGTAATTGGACTCCGGGAAGTAAAGATTTTTCTTATAGCAAAGTAATACATTTAAAGAATTATCTGGAAGCTAACTGGTTAAAATTTTATAAATGTAATGTTTCTGGACCATCTCCAAAAAAAACAGGTCTCTAGATAACAATTAGATCGGCCATAATTTATTTTTGTACTGCCCATTTATGAAAGTTATGCATTTTTCTGTTGTGAAATGTAATTACCGTCATTAAAATAATAGATGACCTAGATAAATTGAGAACACATTTATGCAATTATTCTATCGTTGCATTCCTGCCTGCAGTACTTCTCCTGTGCTGTACTCAGTCTGTAGAACTCGCTGTCCTGGAGGCGTTCGATCTGCCCCTATCCTTTCCAGTTTTCAGTGTCTCTTGAGAAACCCAATTCTTCAAGATTTGTGTTTCACACCCGTAGTCTATGGCCCGTACACCAATTGACTTGGATGCAGATATGCATCCCTCTGCAATGCCCAAACTTGCTGACCTTGTCACATCGCTCTGCACATTCAGATCAGTGATGGCTCGGTAACTGGTCCATGCCATCTTATTTATATTCCGCCTGCCGACAATAAGGGCCCTCTGATTAGAGCCATGTACATTTTGTGTCCATCCTCCAATCATTATTAAATTATAAACTCTAAGGCTATGTCTACACAGCACAGGATTACAGTCGGATTTTTAAGCAATTTCTGTAATTAGAATCCACAAAAATCTAAGGAGAAGGGATCTCTATCCTTTTGTCTCACTCTATTTTGTTACTTTCTTCATTGTAAAGCAATATACTACATATAATGGGACTTAAGTTTGTTTTTTTCCTTGGATACAATATTGCAGCATGCTACACTATTCAAAGAGCAAAAGAAACATGATGTAAAACACAAGTACAGTGGATCCTTAACATACCTTATGAACTAATTCAGTACAACCATTGTATGTTGTACAATATATTAAAACTATTGTATGTTGAAACCATTACACTTTGGAGAATTGGCAAAAAAGCTTAAAGGGATATGCCATCAGAAAGGCATAGTTTTGTTAAAACGAATATTTCTGGAGTGGTTATGCAGGTGGTGACCACAGACCATTTATCTGTTCGTATCCATTTTGGCTGTTTTGGTCACTTTTGCATTTTGTCATTGCTCTCACCCCAAGAGGTAGCATGAGGTGGTGTTTACAGTACAGGACATGCAGTACCACACTGTACTGTAGGGAGGCGTTACTAGACCACCCATCACTGCATGCACCTCACGAATACATGTAAGAGCAGTACAGGACATGTAGTACCGCACTGTAGTGTAGATAGGCGCTACTAGACCACTGCATGCACCTCACTAATACATGTAAGAGCAGTACAGGACATGTAGTACCGTACTGCACTATAGAGAGGCACTACTAGACCACCAATCACTGCATGCACCTCACTAATACATGTAAGAGCAGTACAGGACATGTAGTACCGTACTGTACTATAGAGAGGCTCTACTAGACCACCAATCACTGCATGCACCAGACTAATACATGTAAGAGCAGTACAGGACATGTAGTACCGCACTGTATTTCATTACTAGACCACCAATAACTGCACGCACTTCACTAACATAGGTGTTTCACCAGTAAAATGTTCATGATGATTGGTTAGATCGTCCATCAATCACATGAGCCGCAAATCAGCAGTGTCTGCGACATTGTATAAGGAGTGCGGTTTCAAGATACAGTGTCCCAGGAAAGATCACTGTATATTGAATATATTGTATTCTGAGACCATTGTAATTTGAGGGACCAGTGAACATAACTGGCACCATAGTCATCTAAAGCCAGGAATACTCACCCTTTCAAATGTTGCCATCAACACGTGGCAGTGCCCAAGATGTTCTGCAAAAGGACAAGAAATGTGTTAACCTCAGTCATCAATTAATGATGTCTTGAACATTCTTCACATGCCAGTGTAGAATTAATGAAAGGTAAAGCACAGACCACTTTATACACTGGCTAGCATTATCGGAGTATGTGTCTGTAAATGACCTTCCACACATATATTCAAGCTTTTGTCACTGTATCCCCCTCTATAATATATTACAAGTCTAAAAGATGGAACCTGGCTTGCTAGGTAGGCAGATTTCAAAGTAGGATTTGGGTTTTATCATAGACATTGTATTGCTAAATTGCACCAGATAGAAAAGTGGCTAAACCATTGTCTCAGGGGGAATTTCCAGTTATGTTTTGTCTGCATAACGGATTACTTGAGGTTTTTTGTTGTTATTATTTCATAGTATCAAGAATAATGTACTATAATTGATGCCAGAGAACTTTAATATCCATTATGCGAGCTAGAGGAGCTATAATTGTCATATGAGAGTGAGAGGGTTTTATCATTTTTATATTTATATGATTTTTCTATACTTTTTAAATATTCTTTCTTCTCAGTCAGTATATAATGACTAGAGCTATGCATAGATGTAAGTAGAATTTAGACTTCCTTACTGGAGCCCCTCACTTCCAGCCACCAGACCGGATGGAGCCTAATTGAAAACATATGGCCTGGATGTATAGGCCTACTAAAGGGAATGAAATATTACTTCTTAGAGTAGAACAAGGAACAAGTATATTCTGCTGTTTAAGCAAATACATCAGGTGGTGTATATGCTTAAGTTAGGTTTACACCAGCGAATACCAATTACTTATTTCATGGCTTAAATTGATTGGCTGATATATTCTTGCAGAAGAAAGAGGGGGGTTTGGGTTATAAAAACAGGAACTTGAGTGGAGTAGGCCAGACATTTTGGTTATATGCCAATGCTGCATACGTCTTTGCCTCTCAATGCTTGCATTGAAATAAATCCTGAATATTTTTAACTTCAATTGATTTTTGATTTGAAAACCTGATCACACCTGAAACGCTTTATTAACTATGACAAGTGGCGCCCGAACAGGGACCAGACATTAAAAACGGATTCTGGAGTCGGGACACCCAAGAGATGGTCAATACTTGAACAGCAGAATATACAACGGCCGCGAGGTAAGATGCTTTTTGTCTTACAACATACATTCTGTCTCTCCAAGTATTGTCTGTCTGTCCCAGCTTTTTCGTAATCATTAGAAGTCTGGTTCAAGATAAATATTTAATATGATGTGATCGTGATTCTATACACTTCTATATATGTGTTGCCTGAACAGAGATGGATGTTGAATGCTTGAAAGGGAGGTGTTGGATGGACTTTGCTCTGAATATACCACAGCCTTTTGTGTGGAGTAAATGGTCTGAATTTGCAGCAGCTTTTGAAGAAAGGTGAAAGGTCAGGGTGCTGAATGTGTGAGCTGCGGTGTGTGGAAGAATTCCTGTGTGTCCGATTGATGTGTATTGCTCTTTATATTGAAAATAGTGGCTATTGTTGAGAATAGCAATCAATAAAGAGAGGGATCCTCTCAGCCCCCTCTGATTGAACCAGAAAGATGAGGATGTTTCTTATATGCAGAATATATTCATGCATGCTTTTAGTTTTCATTGTAAATATATAGAATGCATGTTAGATCTGGTGTATGAGATATAAAGGAAAAGTGACCTATATCTGTGTTATAAAGGATATCATCTTAAATTTGGTTTAAGTTAAACATAAGTCCACGTGGCAGGTTAAGAGTATGTTCACACGGCTTATTTTTAGGCATAATTGCGGGCGTATTTTGTCGCGTATTGTGCTTAATACACGGCTAAATGCAGCCCGCAATTACGGTAATCCATAGCTCTCAGAGAACTATGGATTACGCCTCGTCCCCTGCATGTACAATACGATCGTATTGTATGCTCGGGGAGATAAGTGGCATGTCAATTTTTCACTGTGTTTACGCGCTACGAGGAATGCATGTCAATGCATGCTGCCACTCCCCCCCCCCCCCCCCGCGCTCTGGGAGTACACGCCACAATTACGACATGTGAACATACCCTAAAGAACTCATTTAATATAAACAAATAAATAAATTGGGTATTGTGCACAAAGCTTTTAAATGTTGAAATATTTCTATGTTTTGACCAGTTTTATGCTACCAGGAATGTTACTTAGGGTATGTTCACACGGCTTAAATTGCCACATATTTCACCGCGTACTGCGCGCCGCAATTACAGTAATTCATAGCTCTCAGAGAGCTATAGATTACACGTCATCTCCCCACACGTACAATACGATCGTATTGTATGCGCAGGGGAAGAATTCACATGTTAATTGTTAGCAGCGATTGACATACATGGTCAGCGCTGCGAAAAGGGGCCGGCGGGGTGCCCCCCCCATCCCGTGTTTTGGAATTACGTGCTGATTAGCTCGTGGTTCCAAAACACACGGCATGTGAACATACCCTTATTGTCTTTTTTTCAAAAATGTTTCCTTTAGATGGAGAAGAGCAGCATTAACCTGGTGTTTTCTCATAGGAATGAAAAGATTAACGTATATGCACTCGAGGATAAGCTGACCCGAATATAAGCCGAGGCACCAAATTTTACCACAAAAAGCTGGGAAAACGTATTGATTCGAGTATAAGCCTAGGGTGGAAAATGCAGCGGCTACTGGTAAATTTCAAAAATAAAAATGGATACCAATAAAATTACATAGGCAGGTATAGGAGGTTTAATGTCCCCTATAGGCAGGGTTTCCATGTCAGCATTAAAAATACAAGTACTCACCTCTCTCCCCCGCTGCTCCAAGGTGCTCTGTCTTCTTCCTGGTACAGGGGGCCGGATACTCCGATTGCGGCCTTCCGGAGTTCTATTGCAGAGCAGGGAGCGCTCGCTCCCATAGGAGGCGCATTCTAATAGATCAGCCTGTTTGCTCATGCAGCTTCTGTATAAGTGTTTGGCTACACAGCCATCTGAGCTAACAGAGGAGGAACTTAAATTCCAAACTTTGAAGTTGTTAATTTCCTCTGCACCTGCCCTGGGCACACCTGACTGTGACAAGCCGTTCTCACTGAACTGCACTGATAGCTAGTCATGCCACGGCAGTCCTTATACGATGACATGGTAGAGACCAGTAGCTATTATTCAGCTAGTTTAGATCCAGTAGCGAGAGGAGCCCCTTATTCATACGAATAGTTATAGCAGTACTTCTACACAAAACCTCAGAGATTGTACTGGACTACTGTGTTAAAATATATACCCTGTATGATGTACATGGCAATCTTTCTCAGGTGCAACCACGACATATTTCTATGGTACGTCAGCTACGCCTGCAGTGTACATTACTGATGCCCCCAAAGATTCCACTGACTCGGTGTAAAACCTTGAACCCCTGCCACTCTGTTACTCTTGAACCTAGACCCAAAGAGGGAGGAAGTAGATGGTATAGACAAGGAAGAACATGGTTGTATGGTCCTAATGGCACAAGAAACAGCAGGATTTGCCCATGTGAAGGACTCCCCAATCAGCAATCCAGATTTTGAGTTTTTTTGTTGAAGGATCCAGGTACCAAGAATATCACATTGGATATGCGGTGGTCATGCAACATGAGGTAATAAAAGTTGAACCACTCCCGCCTCATTTGTCAGGAAAAGGAGAGGAGGGCACTACCAGAGGCAAGGAAAGCGGCCGAGGGTAAGCCCAGCCGCGCACCACCCGCGGCAACAACGCGCGGCCGCCACGCTGAGAACTCCCTGTCAAGAATTGACAGGAGAGTTCTCCAACGCGCGCGGCGTGTGTTTATTAACACGGTTTACCATAGGAAACCATGTTAATAAACTGGGCGCGATTTGGGCGCGGTTTTGGCCGCGGAAACCGAGTCGGAACCAGCGGCCAAAACCGCTGTGTGAACATGCCCTAAGACTGTAAACATATACACAGACTCTGTATGCATTTGGAACAGCCCATGACTATGGTCCCATATGCAGAACCCGGGCATTCCTAAAAATCAAGTGGTAAACCCATCAAGAATGCAAAAAGTGTCAGACTTAAAGGATGCCGTGTTATTGCCTACAGAGCTTGGAATAATTAAGGTCAGGATACACACAAAATCTGACAGCCCCGAAGCAAGGGGAAATGTTAGAGCAGACGAAGCGGCAAAACTGGCTGAGATAAAGCTTAAGGATCCTGTGAATGTACAGGCCGTGTCCACCATAGACCGCGTTATCACTGATGTCCTTAAGACCCTTCAATACCAAGCTCAGAAAGTCGAAAAGGGCGAGTGGAAGAAACAGGGAGATCTGAGCAGTGACCTGATTAGCCACAACCTTGTGCCGGGTGACTGGGTGCTTCTTAAAAGACACGTGAAAAGGAGCCTATTATGACGGCCTCTTCCAAGTTCTGCTGACAACTGAGACCTCGGTGAAACTAGAGGGAAAGAACAACTGGGTCCACGCCAGCCACTGCAAAGGATCACTCCTCCAAGTGATTAAAAAAGATGAAGGATGCTCTTTACTTCTTACTGTTGGTCCATATGCGAGTGGTATCTTACACACTACATGATATACTGAATAATCCTTGGGATAATAGGTTCCTGCAACATTATAAACTATTATATGACTTACGTTTAGAGAATACTGACAAAGTACGGTGACTGTTGAATATGTACACACCCCAGCAAGTTCTAGGACTATGCCTTATCTAGTAATTCTATCAGCATAGGAAGAACTGTCCACTATGTCTTGTTAGCCCCTAAGTAAAGATTATGTTCTTCAAATTCTGAATATGGACTAACGATGGATTACCACCGGAGTACCCTTATCCATAGCAGGATGGACACATTCACCCTTTTAATCTCACAAGACACAGATGAGGGTCAGAGTGTGAGTGTGTTAGTACAGGAGGATTGGAACGGGTCCCGTTCGTAAAGTTGGGAAAAATATGAGCTCCTGAGCCAAAAGTGTCAATAGGAAAAACCTCCATTTGTGATAATGTAGGAATTCATGTTGGTGTAGGAGCTACTTGCTTAGTAGTAGATACCCATGACCCAAAATGAGGAAGAGAGTAAATCATTCCTTTTTGTAGACGGTGCCAAGTGTGCTGCATTTGGGAATGGGACATTTAGTAACCAGGCCCCTCAAGATAATGGTGATAACTGTGAATGTGGGTCTTGGAATATGGTTGGAAGATTCGGGGATAGTAAAAAGGAAGAGGAGATGTGTGTATAAATAGAAGTGCTTCTTGGTACATGATAACAGATCTGTTACATGGGTTCATACATCTGAAAACGTTACCAGAAGACATGTTTTAAGTCTATGAAAATTCTGCATATAAGTGGATTCCTCTTGATGTAGAAGGAACATGCACTATAGCTAGGCTGTACCATTTACCTTCTTAATCCCCACAAGGAAGTAGATATAAAAAAAAAAAAAAAAAAAAAAAAAAAAAGATACCAAGGTATATGCGACTCCTCAGGGAGCACATATAGCAGAATCCCCAGTCAGCCCACAGTGTCCGGGCGCTGCCATTGTCCTCTGGAAGCGCATACAGGTGAAGATACCACCGGGGAGCAGAGAGCGAGCGCTCCCTGCTCCGCAGTGGACTCCAGACGGCCGCAGACTTATGAGTTTTCCGCACAGGCACCGTGTTAGGTCATCACGCTGCCTGATCACATCACGCTGCCTGTGCCAGAAGACGGAGTGCATTGGAGCAGCGAGGAAAGTGCGCTTTTAAAAAAAAAACAAAAAAAAAAAACCTGCCTATGGGGGACATATACCTGCATACAACCTGCCTGTGGGGGACATATACCTACCTACAACCTGCCTGTGGGGGACATATACCTGCCTACAACCTGCCTATGGGGGGACAAATACCTGCCTACAACCTGCCTATGGGGGGGACAAATACCTGCCTACAACCTGCCTATGGGGGGGGGACATATACCTGCCTACACCTGCCTATGGGGGACATTAAACTGCCAATACCTGCCTATGTAATTTTATTGGTATCCATTTTTATTTTTGATGTTTATCAGTAGTCGCTGCATTTTCAACCCTAGGCTTATACTCGAGTCAATAAGTTTTCTTCGTTTATTGTGGCAAAAGTAGGTGCCTCGGCTTAGGCTATGTTCACACGGCTTAAACTGGGACGTATCTCACCCCGTATTTCACTAAATACGGGGCGAGATACGTCCCAGTCATTACGATAATCCACAGTTCTCATAGAGAACTATGGATTACGTCTCCTCTCCCTGCTCGCACAATACGCCGAGCGGGAAGAGAAGTGACATGCAAATTATTCACGGCGTATACGCGACGCGAATAATGAATGTCTATTTGGCTGGCGTAATTGCACACGTAATTTGCGGGCGAAATACGTCCCGCAATTACTGCCGTGTAAACATAGCCTTTATACTCGGGTCGGCTTATACTTGAGCATATACGGTATGTGCTCTGCAGCTCTGACAGGACAGTACAATTAGGCCCCGTTCACACGGCTTATTGCCGACGGATTTGTGCGCCGTATGGAGCGCACAAATCCGCCGGAATACGGGGCGGGACGGGGGCGGGGCCGGAGCGCGGCGGGGGCGCCGCTCCCGGCCCCATAGACAATGCATTGTTTACGGCGCGTCCGCGCCGTAAATAATGTGCATGTCACTTTCTCCCCCCGCGCGCGGATTTGCCGAGCGGGGAGGAGCGACAGATTCCACTGCTCTCATTGAGAACAGTGGATTACCGTAATGACTCCGACGGATTGGCGCCGTATTGAAGCGCAAATCCGGCGCAGAATACGGCGCCAATCCGTCGGCAAATAAGCCGTGTGAACGGGGCCTTATACTGAGCTCTCCCTGATCAGTAACCAAGAACAGAGAAGCTCCTGTCCTGCTGACAAGACAAAGCAGGGACTGACAACATAAGCTGGACACTGCTGCTAGAGCACAGAGGTGGTCTGTAACCTAGGACACTATATGTAAACAAACAGAAGATTAAAACTGCTCTATCTTTCAAGGGGTTGCAACTTCATTTAAAAATAAAATTAGCTATTGCTGCCCAAATAAAAAAACAAAACAAACATATTTCCCTTCCTCATCACCTCCATTCCACCACCTGCTCTATGGAGTCCCTTCTCAGTCTGTTGTCTTCCTGGGCCTGGCTGACTGGGGCTTCACTGCTGCAACTGCTGGCAGGCTGCAGTGGTCACGTGCCACTACCATACATCAATATATGGAAGTGAACAGATCCAAATGCCGACATTATGCAATGCCATATGACTGCTGCAGCCAAATCAGCGGATGACATACTGTTTGGCCCGAGACAGTAAAAAAGCACAAGACTGGGAAGGGCTGCTGCACAGCCAGCACCGAAACAGAGGTAACGGGAAAGGAGAGTATGTTTGGACAGCAATTACTTGTTATTTTATTTTTAAATTAAGTGAACAACCCCTTAAAAGTGCAGCAAAATCTAAAAGATGGTAGGTAGATGTACCAAATGCCAATGTTCCCCAAGTGGTTGTAAATGGTTGAATGATGTGTGCAGTGCAGTCATTTGCGAGAAATGGTGGAAACCCACTTTAAATTCATTCATTATGCTATTTTTGGGTTTGCCATTCCCCCTTCACACTTTAGCCCCACATCGTAAGGTCCAAAATCCCAAGTGTGATAAACCAAAAACTAATTTTATACATAGTATATGGCACTGGGATCATTTGTAATTGTTATGGAAAAACTTTGTAGCACTGATAAAATAAAATGTAAGATGCACCTGCCTTTGGAGAACACAATGCTTCTGTTTCATAATTTGTCATCATTAACAAAATATACTCAACTCATGCATATCACTTTATTAGCTGCCAAAAGGTGCCCTTAATCCAAAGGCTATGTTCACACGGCGTAATTGCTGGTCGTACAGTATACCACGAAATTACGCTGGGTGTTTGGGAGTCGCGCTGATCGGTGCGTACTCCCGCGACGCAGGGGGCATAGACTATCATTACTCTTGGCACGTATTCGCCACAAGTAATTGCCATGTCACTTTACGATCGTATTGTACGAGCGGGGAGAGGAGGCGTAATCCATAGTTCTGAGAACTATGGATTACCGTAATTTCAGCGCGCTTCTCGCTCGTATTAGAGCGCAAATACGATGCGAAATGCGCGCCGAAATTACCCCGTGTCAACATAGCCAAATGGTTGGATTCTGAAGCACCAAGAAGTAGGGAGTTATTCAGCACTTGAAATTACACTTGCATATGGGTAGGTTTGAGATGGAACGGTCGTGAGAAACGCAAACTAGGGGCTTCCTTAAAAAGTGGAAGCCTTTCATTTGCAGTTTTTTGTCTTATGGAGAAATCAAGGACTTGATGACTTCAAATTTGCTAGATGGACTCTCAAAGTTAAAATAGCTAACAATCTGGGAAGACTAAGTTACATAAAATGAGATGATCTGACGTTGTCTGGCATTTCATTTTTTATTTGGGGAAAGGCGGATGCCCAGGATATTTCTATTTTTGGAGATATATCTTATGTAACGTAATATGAGGGAGGGTTTTGCCTCTTAGATAAATGGGATGTGCTCTTCTCTCGCTCTTCGTTTCACCTGCTCCGAGTTGATGTTATAATGTTTGCTTTGTGGGTTGGTTTCCGTCAGAATTTGTGCAAGTCGATTTATGTAATAAGCTAGGATATGCTGTAAAGCATGCTATACCAATGCAATTAATGTTATTTTATTTGGGAGAATAATATAAAAAGTCGTATTACAAAAAATAAATAAGGAAAATCAGAACAGCAATGTATTTGGTAATAATGCTAATTTACCTTTGCTTACATGATTAATGCTAATCAATGAGATAGAAGTATACTCCTTTAACTTAAATATGCTGCTCAGTACAATTACAGCAATACTAAATTTATATCCTTTTAGGTTTTACTACTTTTGCTAAATAAATCTGTAAATCACCAACTTCTGAAATCTAAACCTTTTTCTGTGGCAACTCATTGACACTCTCGATCACATCACAGATGGTACAGGTGATAGTGTCTGACCGCTCAGATATTACGGCACGGAGGGATTAAATGGCTACGATCAAAGTTCTCTCTGTGGCTGGGTACATGCGGTTTTTTTTGTACTGCATCATAAACACAGGCATATAAAAATTACAAGCAAAAACATGGTAACGCAGGGTGTAAGCTGTATGACACCTGTTCCTGACAAGCCATCCCTGTGTGAACTCCCCTGTATATACACACACAATACCAGGCAGGAATGTGTTAAGCCACTTAGCCCTCCACAGTTGTACAAGGCCCTATATTTCCTCTCTCATCTGTGTCTTCCACACTTTTCATGCTTTACTGCTAAACGACCTAAGAGTGACATCTTTCATAATCGGTTCGTATTGCTGTTCTATGGAATAAGCTACCCCTGGCAATAAGATTTTTCTCAACATCCACAGTATTAAGCGAGCCGTTAAAACACACCAATTTAGGCAGATGTACCACCCTCCCCAATCCAACTCTTCTCCATTTAACACTCCTTCTGCCGTTACTTTATTATGCCAACCCTGATGTCTTTATTAAACAGTAACCCCAACATGACGAAACAAGAACTTGCAGCAACCAAACTTTGCCATGGAGCCTCAAGTTTGAGGTTTAAATGACAGTAGTGCTCACGATGGCTGTGTGTTGAGTTATTTCGAGGGCACATCAAATTTACACTGTTACACAAGCTGTACACTGACTATTTCACACTGTATCAAACTGCCATATTTTTAATGTTGTCCGATGAAAAGATATATCATATTTACAAAAATGTGAGGGGTGTACTTACTTTTGTGAGATACTGCAAGAGTATTTATGAGGTTGTTTATCAATGCATTGCTATTAACTATTGTAGAGATCAATAAATTTAATTTCTGCCACTAAAGTGAAGTCATGAAGGAGATGAGAACAGATTACTTGTTTGCCTCGATGTGGGGCACAGACTTGTGCCAAAATATAATTCATCAAGTTTTAAAAAGTCACACGTTTTGAAGAATGTAGACCGACATCTATCTCTTACCTTCTCCTTCCTCCACCACTGCGTGGACAACCATAGGATAGACTTCCCGATCAAGGTCAAAGGTCAACTGAAAAAAGAAAAATGGAGAAGAGATATTGAGCATAAACATGGGGCACTTCACTCCCTACATGTAGTCTGCATTATAGGGATTGTCTGGAATGATAAAATGATAGTTAAATGGGGCCAAGATGGTGAAAAACAGAAGGAAAGTAAACCCCGATACCTTCTAGTCCTCCACCACTCTAGAGTTCCAGAAATTTGCTTCTTTTCACTTCCAGGTTCACATCCCAACACATATAATAGATTGTAAGCCCTCGCACCCGTGTCATCTGTAATTTATTTTAATGTGTAATGTCTGTACGTTTACCCTCTATATTGTAAAGTGCTGCGGAATATGTTGGCGCTATATAAAGATTATTATAGGAAAGGCTCACCCCCATTCACTCACTATGCAGCGCAAACAACGATGGTAGACTATTAAATCATTTCTTTCATTTATTTAGATCTCAAAGCATGTCCATAACACTTTAGACACTTTTCATATTTAGCTTGAGAAACGTCGCAGTCAGGTGTGCATCTCGCTCACGGTTAGGCATCTCTTTGCTCTTCCTGATTGAACATATATCAAGACTACACAAGCTGAATGATCGAGTCCTAAGTATACCACAGCTTTCTTTGGATTTTAAATATGAAAAATGCCTCTAAAGTTTTACGGACATGCTTTAATTCCTTAACGACCGCCCGTCGACTTTTGACGTCGCTGCAGACATCGAGTTTGCGGCGCCCGGCACCACAGCAGTGCTGGGATCGAGGCTGTACTACACAGCCCTGATCCCAGAGCATCCCCTGCGAGCACAGATCACCCAACAGAGCAGGGAAACCCTTTGATTGCGCTGCGGTGACGATCTGCAGCACTCAAAGGGTTTCCCTGCTCTGTCGGGTGATCGGAACACCCGGTGATCCGACAGAGCCCGGGGAACAGCTGCACAGTCAGCCCTGGGGACCTAGAGTAGCCCCAGGGCTGTCTGTGTAACAAGCCAGTGACCAGGGCAGACTGTGTGCTGTCAATCTGTGTCAGACTGACACAGATTATAATGCATTAGTATATATGAATATGCTAATACATTACTAAGTGTAAAAAAAAGAAAAAAAAAAAAAAAAAAGTAAAACGGTTCTCCTTCATGGGATTTAAAAAAAAAATGAAAAAAAAAAAAAAAACTGTAAAAAAAAAAAATATTTATTTATATTTAATAAAAAACAATTGTGCATATCTTACACACAAGAAAAAACCCCTACACATTAGGTATCCACACGACCGTAATAACCCGTAGAATTAATCTAACAAATTATTAAGTGTGAAATGTGAATGGTGTAAAAAAAATTAAACAAAAAAAAACTTTTTAAAAATAAAAAGTGAACTTAAACTATTCCCCCATAAAGTACAACTTGTCTCGAATAAAACAAGGCCTCATACAACTGCATCATTGAAAAAACGAGAACGTTACAACTGTTGAAACTCAAGGAGGCAAAAACTAAAAAAATGTTCTGGTCATTAACTGCTTTTCAGTCGTTCGGCTTAAAGGAGTTTTATCGTTTGAACTGTTCGTGCTCTTCAGCTAATTCTCTGAGATTGAATTTGAAATCCAGGGGCGAGTCTCTCCTGTCAGCAGGCGTGTCTCCCCTCCCAGGAGGCGTGTGCCCCTCACTGAAGAGCTGTGACATCATTTTGTATGAAGCAGGGGATGCAGAAGGTTGTCTGGATATAACAGCTCTGTAGCCTCCTGCATGCTTATTATGTCTGCAGCCTTCAGGCTCCACAAGCTCCCTGCTGTGCTATATGCAGCCTGAACTGATGAGACGACATGTGAGGAGCGTACACTGCCCTCTTCCTCCTCCCCTTCTGTTACCAGACAGGAGAATGTATGACTGTGCTATATGCAGTTATACACACAGCCTGAACTGATGAGACATGTGAGGAGTGTACACTGCCCCCCACCTCTTCCCCTCTGTTACCAGGCAACAGACTGGGTTATATGGAGCAATGCACACTGCCCTCCTACCCTTCTCTCCCCCTGTTAACAGGCAGGAGACTCTAGGAGACTCTGTTATATGAGGGAATCTGTGACTTAAACAGGCAGTCATTGCCCAGATCATTCACTCTAGAGCTGGGAGATGTATATAGAGCCAGCAGACCTTGGTTTCACTATCGATTTTAACAGCTCAGGGGGGAGAAAACACAGTTTGCAGGCAGCCAATCACAGCGCAGGGGGCGTGGCCGGGCGTTTCCTGTCTGGGGGCGTATCCCAACAGGCTGAATGAAATGTCAGCCAGCCAATCACAGTGCAGGGGGCGTGTCCCGACCAGCAGCAGCAGAAACAGAATACAGATTTACAGAAAAGCTCATATCTGCTAAACCAAGTGACAGAGGTAATGCAACCCAATTACAAAAGTGCTTATTTTTACTGTCCCCATAATCTGAGACATGATCTTTATAGCGATAAAAACCCCTTTAAGGGATTAAGATATAAATAAATGAAAAATGATTTAATAGTCTATCATCGTTGCTTGCTGGCAATAGTGAGCCTATTTGTTGTTGGTAATACTTTGAAATTCTTTGACTAGTGTGAAAGCCTCTTCTGTCTGTCAGGACAAAAACCCAGAAGCAAAAGAGGAACAGATTTGGGACCCGCAGGGCAATAATGGAAGGGGACTGGGAGGTGAGAATCAGATTTTTCTCCATCTGGGCCACATTACTGTAGTTTTATAAATGCGGAAAAGTGTTTGTGCTTAGACTTTCTAGACCCAAGTCTCTCACCTCTTCTTCTCTCCACTCAGAGGGGTCCACAGTATGTGACGGAAGACAGAATTGCTGGCTGACCCCCTTCTTGAAGTGCACAGTCTCAGACTGCAGGTTGCTGGACTTCGGAATGTAACTAACAAAGATAAAACGTTGAAGTCAGCAATCGTCAACCACAACACGTATGGTGTCTGTATAGATCCACATCTGATATCACCAGGTGTGATCTGCAGTGCTATTTGTCTAGACCAGGGGTCCTCAAACTACGGCTGGCGGGCCGCATGCGGCCCGCCGAGGATTTTTATCCGACCCGCCTCTGCCACCTGCGGCACCGGCGGTGGCAGCAGCAGAGCCGCAGTCCTCTGAGTTACTGTGCGCTCTATAAGCTGGCCCCTGCTGTCGCGCTGCCTCACATCACTTGTCACCGGCCACAGCACCTCCCATATGATGGGAGGTGCCGTGGGCTGTGACAGGTAATATGCAAGCCAGTGCGAGCAGGGGCCAGCTTCGGGGGGGCGGACACTCTGCAGCGCAAGGGAGGTGCTTGAGGGCGGACATTTACAATATATGGGAGGTGCCTGTGAGTGGCAGAGGGCGGACACTGTGCAATGCATACGCAGAATGTCCGCCCTCTGCCACTCACAGACACCTCCCATATATTGTAAATGTCCGCCCTCAGGCACCCGCTGCAGAGTGTCCCCCACCCACAGTAGTCCCCGGCGATGCCGCTACCCGCCGCCGATCATTAGGGTCCTAAGTCGATACCAATCACTAAGGTACCGGCTTAGGATCTTAGCGATCGGTGATGACAGCGGCGCCGGGACTAACTGTATGTGCGTCCGCCGGACGCACAGATAGATGCTTCTGCGGAGAGCAGGGGCTCTCCGCTCTGCAGAGTACTCTGGTGAGGCGCAGGAAGGATGCGCCTCACCAGAGTCTACAGCACGGGCGGCGTCAGCGTCATCATGCTGCGGCGCGGCCTGGTGATGTCACGCCGCCCGAAGAAGCAGCCCGGGAGCAGCGACAGCGGCGGGGAACCAGGTAAGGAGAGTGATGTCAGTTTTTTTATTTTTAATTATCTCTTGGGGCCTAATTCTACCTACAGACCTGCTGGAGGCCCCAATTCTACCTACAGACCTGCTGGGGGGCCTAATTCTACCTACGTCTGCTGTGGGACCTAAATTCACCTACACCTGTTGGGCCAATAATAAATTGGGTATCACTGTAATTGTATCGACCCACAAAGTAAAACTTTTTTTAAAAACTATATTCTGGCCCTCCAATGGTCTGAGGGACCGTGAACTGGCCCCCGGTCTAACAAGTTTGAGGACCCATGGTCTAGACAATTGTCTTTCTGTTCTTAAACCTATAACTGTGTGTCACACTGCATGTGGACAGCTAGATCTGGAAAAATGACACCATCAATTCTGCAATAATTCCCCAAAAACCCAACTAGGTCGAGTGACACCTCTGAAGGGAGCACAATCCTCACCTGGCAATGCCCCCCTGAAAGTCTTCTGTGTCTTGGTAAAAGATGGTAATGGCCACTCTTGCATCGGTGTCAAATGTAAACTCCTCATTATAATGTACCTTGGGCCGGCTACCTTCTGCTCCTCTGGACTTATCTTCCTCTGTTCACCTAGAAGGAAGTAATTTACTAGAAGATGAAGCAGGTAAAAACTTAGTGAGAGAAAGGGTTGAACAGCAAGAGGTAACAGAATCTATATCCAGTCTGATTTTATGACATTGTCCATGTCATCCTCTTTAAAATAGACACAAAGGGGCAAAGATTCCATAACATGGTAATGACAATAAGTAGCTCTATCAAGACCCAGGGAACAAGCTGGACATAAAAGGGCATCCATCACCAGAAACAGATGCCACCGCCTGCTGAAAGGAAGTCAGTGCTTCAATGTGGGCACTGAATAAAGCAGGCACCGCTGGGCACAGAAACCGCTGGGCACCGTTCCCTGACTTGGTATCATCCACATCATCCTGCACCTCTCTATAGAGCACTTCAGTGTGTGACACAAATGCAGAGGGTGTGGTGGGCCTCTGGCTGGTGAAGCAGAAGCAGCTGAGCCAACACACACGGGAGCCGCTCTGTGCTAGATTGCTGAGTACATGGCACAGTGGAGTGAGCTTGGATAAGACAGTTTCCTTCTCAACCCCCACTTGGTCCCACCCACATCATGCTGTGCAATGCTTCGATGTGGGCGCTGACCGAGTATCATAGGAGCTGCTCTCTGCTATGCAGGTAAGTAGGTGGCACAACTTTATTTAACCCTACTTCACCAACCCGGCTGTAGGTGCAAATGCAGGATTTTCAAACGGGTTTCCAAATAAAGCTTTATTAGGGTATGTTCACATGGCATGTGAACATACCCTTAACGCCTCCTGGCTTCGTTGCAGGTATCCTTTGGGATATCTTTTTCGCAGTATCTATACAGAACCACAGAAAAATTGAGATAAAAAAGTTTTTGTCTATTTTTCCAAAATATTTTAATTTTTCTGCTTTCTTTTGGAGTTGCTATATTAGCCCCAGTTACAGGGGGAATACAATGCAGCTCCCAGCACTAACTGCAGAGCTGTTCAGGGTCCGTCAACCGGCTCTTCACTTTTGCCACATGCCCCTTTCGTATATTACATACAGACCTCTACACATGGCCCCCTCATCTCTAACATATAGACCACTTTTCATGGGTCCCTCCTCTTTCACATATTGACCGCTGCTCATGTATCTTTCTGTTGCATAAAGACAATCAATGAGATATTCCAGTCAAATCTCATTGATTTCAATGTCAAATACGTACCGTCATTCACACGATATGGATTTTACATAAGTTTTTGTATTGTGTTTTTCAGACACAAACAGTGACATGTCAATTCTTGATCCATTTTCTGCATGTAAAATCCCCATAGGAAACAATGGGGTGCATTTTTGGAGACTAAAAATGTATCCAAATACTTAGCACACTTTTGCCTAAAATACACATTGGGTCAAAATTTGAATAATGCAAACGAAAATTATCTAAGTACACATCCGAAAAAACAAATACTCATTACAGATGCGTTTTTGGATACGTTTTTTGGATGCAGATTACAGACTTATTTCAACACGTTAATTTAAGTATTGAAAAAAAACGTATCAGACATGTCATGTGAACCTACCCCAAGGCACGTCCACACGGCAAGGGTTTTCAGTCAGTTTTTCAGATCTGAAAACCGACTGTCAGCCATCCCTCTAGACGTCAATTGAAAATACGCCCAGTACGCTACACTGCATGGTTTTTCTACTGCACAGATATTCATACCGCCAGCGTTCCGAAACTCGGAATATGCACAATTTACAGCCCGGTTTTTGGGCAGAAGCCCTGATATTCAATGATTAGGGAGATGGGCAAATTTGCAAACCACAGACAGAAACGTCCCCCAAAACCAATCAAAAGATGATAAAATACTGTCCGCATTCTTAAACAGAATCCGACAAGCATTTTACAAATCTTACCCTAAGAATGTCATGTGGCAACACATCCACATGCAATAGAAAAACATCCACTAAAAGGGCTTTGTTTTTTGTTTTTTAACAACATGTTATTGACACAAAATCAATCCATACAGATATACAGTAGTGGACATGTGTAACCGTGCCATTAATTTTCTACATACAATATTCATAATATACCAATCTTGACAATCACAAAAGCTTATCAGAATATTACCCTGTCTCTATAAACAAGAAAGAACTTAAAGGGGTTGTCTCACTGCAAGGATTGATTTTTATGTTAAAGATCTTGCAAAAACAAGTTACTTTAAAATATGTGTCCATTAACAGTGTCCTACCTATTCCTAGATATCCCCTCTTGTATGGGCTGCATCAGCTCCTCAGGTCAGTATAGCTACAGACCTGTTTGATCACTCATGATAGGCTGCCAGCACTGGTTTCTATAGCTACAGACATGGCGTCTACTGCAGTCTAGTGGAAACTAGTAAAAATGCCCCTGAATTCAAAGTGAAACCAAGAAAACAGAATTGAAGATGAATCAATGTAGTGAGACAACCCCTTTAAACCTAACTTTAAGCCAAAAATCTATATATGGACTTTGTCTATGTGTCCTGTCACCTTCACTCAACACCTATACATCAGAGACCCAGATAAGTCTGATTTTACAACCTTCCCAAAGTGGCTCTCAGTTTCACTAAGAAACCATTTGGTATATTGAAAAAGTAATTTATGGGGGGCGTGGCCTGGCATGCTTCTGGGCGGACGCATGTAACGGAGCTCTGCCTAGGACTGAGCAGATAAAGGGGTGAATCGCTCTGTAATATGGGACCCAGACGGCAAAAGAAGAAGGAGAAACCTGCCTCAACACTCGTGGACTCAGCGGTACCTATTTTTAACTTTTTCGCCCCACTGGCGGGCTTACCAGCTGCCTCACGAGATCCGTCCCCGGTGCGAGCGCCATCTTCTCTGGTGCGCGCACCATCCCCCCTGCGAGGACGCCTGCCCGAACCCACTTCAGCGGGAGAGGAGCCGCTCAGCGCAGAACCCCGGCAACTCACCCGCTCGACGGCGATGCAGCACTCACCTGCCGACACCTCCAGCATCGGTCTGCTACGGCACCTGTGCGGACGCCCACAGGAGAAGCCTCCGTGTGCCACGTGACGCCGCCATCTCAGAGTGCAGGTCAGTCTCGGGCTTCCCGCGGCACTGTTCCTGCAGCTCCGACTTCTCCGCCTGCAGCCCAGCTGTATCAGCCGCAGTCCATCGGCACCGTGAGTGCCTCCAGCTCCATTCAGGAGGCGGCTTGCCCATCCCCTGGAAGGGGCCCCTTGCCTGCCGGCGCCATTCCCTGTCATAGGGACCCTCCAATGGCCCAGCTCACAAAGCCCTCTGAGCCTCCCTGCCCCAGCAGCTTAAGCCAGGGACTGTTTGACACTACCAGCTCAGGGGCCAGCGACTCCGGGGATGAAACCTTGCCCCTGTCACCAGGTGCATTTGCCCCTGATTCTGTGAGAGGCAGTCAGCCGGGCCTGCAACCATGCAGCCTGCAGGGACACCTGGCACCCAGCCAAGGCCTCACTCCAGCTAGGTCTCCTGCTGCCTCTGGACCCCATCTCCCTGTATCTCAGGAGGCATTGGAGCCGTTATCTACCATTTCGCCTGAAGCCGCACTGATGACGCTCAAAGGCCACCCAGAGCTCCAGGCGCTACTGACTTTGTTGCCTACTAAAAATGACCTAACGGCTCTGGCACAAGATCTGAAAGCTGCCTGGCACCAGGACTTACACGAAAGTGAAATCAGACGTCTCGTCCCTTCAATCCAGAGTGTGTTCACTGGAAACCTTCAAGGACTCTGTCCAGCACTCCATTGCTGACCTCCAGACCTCACTCATAAGCCAGAGGGCCCTCCACCAGACCATGATCGAACAGATGGACGATCTTGAAAACAGGAACAGACGAAATAATGTTAGAATTAGGGGACTGCCTGAATCAATTAAACCCCAGGAGCTTCCTTTGACCCTTAACAAGATCTTCAACTCTCTTCTGGGTAGGAAGGAGAGCAATCATATTGAGCTGGACCGTGCCTATAGGGCCTTGCGGCCCCCTAGCCAGGATGCTTCACGACCCCGGGACGTCATATGTCGGGTGCATTATTACACAATCAAAGAACTGATTATGAAGAAGGCTAGAGCCTCCCCGGATCTCTCTTATGAAGGTGCCAAGCTCTCGTTCTTCCCCGACCTCTCAAACCACTTCTTGCCCTGCTGCAGTTTCATCACATCCCGTATCGCTGGGGTTACCCCTTTGCCCTACAGGTCCGACGCGGCGAAGATCTCATCGTCCTTCGTAACCCGGCGGACTTGGCACCTTTTCTGGAGGTTCTGGACCTCCCGTCCGTGTCTCTTCCAGATTGGGACTCTCTCTTCACCACATCGCCTGCCGCACTGTCTGTGCCTCTAGAGACCTCCTCTACACGTCTGGATTCAGCAGGGGTTCCGAAACCCCAAAGAGCCCGCAAGGTCCCCAGAATCTCCAACGGCCAAGAGACTGTGAGGACCTCGGCAAGGAGAAGCCTCTCTCCTCCTGCTCCGTGAGCTATTTATAAGGACTTTCTCCTGTCATGCTTTATTATGCTCTTTGACTCTTTTTATTGTTCTAGGAGGGTGGAGTGTGCTTTTGAATGTTTCATCTGGTTCCCTTGTTTAAGTTTCTGCTTCAACCGCCGAGTCCCGTCCCTTTATATTGTTTTTCTTTTTTTCTTTTTTTTTCCTTTCCCTTTTTCTCCCTCCTCCCTTTTCCTCTTCCCTTTCCCCTCCCCCCCCTTTTTTTCTTTTTTTTCTCTCCTCCTTTTCTTTCCTCTTTCCCCATCCCCCCTCCCACCCCTTGGCGGGCTGCTTGCAGGCCAGGTTGTCCACTCATCCTCTTAATAGAACAGGGTCCCGTTGCCCCATATCCCTCTCCCCCAGTTCCCCTAGGGTGGCTCTTTCCCTTGGAGTGGACGGTTTATGGACCCGTTGTCTATCATCTGTTGGCTCTCCTCCTTGGGATGGGTCGCCCTGGCGGTCGGGGAGGGACCAATTACCTAATGTTAGTTATTTTTTCTGCTTTTAACGTGCGCGTTGGGGGGAACTTGTGTACTCGGTCAACTTTATGTTTTCGTTTTTTTAATTTAGACTAAGTATTTTGCTCACTGTCTGGATACTGACGCATTTAGCACCTCCCCCAATAGGGATAGGTTTAAAGGGGTTTTTGTCGCTTCCCTTTTGCAGTTTCTATGCTCCCATGTTGGAAGTTTGCCTTTTTACCTATTTAATGGCATTTTTGTGTTTCTGGGTTTTTTCCAAAGCTTTTCCCCCCTTTTTTTGTGGCTCGGGCATCATGGCCGGGTAGTGCTAATTTTAGATTGCAGTTAGACCTCTTTAAAAATTCCTCCTTTAACGAAAAAGGGTTTTAATGTGCCGGGAGGGGGGGCCTAACCCTTTAAATAAAACACAAGTGGGGGACTGATTTTGTGTGTCCAAAAGGGAAAAACCTTCTAGGGGGCCACCCCCCCTTTTGGAAAAAAAATACAAACCCCTTGGTGCCAAAGTGTAATAGAGACCCCCAAAACAAAGGGGAGTTGCGATTTTTTTTTCCATAAATCGCTTCCTCTTCGTATTATTGGGTAAGACGGATGAGGCGCTGGGTCTGTTTTGTAAAGGGTGTGCGAAAAGGGGGCAATTTTATGGTAGCCAAATTTCCCCCAAATAAAAGGGCAACCTCCTTTCTAAGTACCATCTGGATGACTTGAATGTTTTTGCGCGGGGAACCCTTTTTATAGTTTTGGGGGGATTTTAAACCCCTGGTCTCCCCCGGGCCCCCGGGACCTCCTCAGGTCGATCTGCACTTTTTTTTAGGTAAATGAACAGGTTTAAAAAAAGTTCTCCGAGATATGAACTGTGCGATTCTGGAAATCCTCCACCCTGATGCCCGTGACTTCACTTATTTTTCCCCTCCACATCAGATGTACAGTCGTATAGACTATATTTTTCTTCAGCACTCGATTCTCTCAAATGTGAAATCCTCTAGCATAGACAATATATTGCTCTCGGACCACGCGCCACTTCCTGAACTTGCACTTGCCGACTATCCCCGTAGGGCATTTACAGGGGCGTCTGAACGAGTCTCTGCTTCAGGAGTCGTTATTTTTGTGTGTTCTGCAGCAGACGATCCGGGCTTTTGCCGCCCATGAGGGACCCTACCCCCCTCAAATTAATGGGAAACCCCCTCAAAGGGGTTTCTGCGGGAGTTTTAGTGAAGCAGGGCCTTAGGTTGAAGGGGAAGCTGCGGCAGACGGGGCCCCTTTTGATAAGCCGAGGCCCTGGAAGCAGTTCACAAACAAACGAAAGGACTCGCCTGGGTTTTAACCAAGACTCGCCAGGGAGATCCCCCTTTCTACACAGGTGGGCCAGGCGCTTTAGACAGATTTTTTAGCGTTACTAGAGTGGAGCAAAAATGGTGGCTCCCTAGGGCCTCGGGAAAAAAGGGGCTTCATGTTTATTCCCCCCATAGACCCGTGCAGGTAAAGTAGTGCTATACCCCCAATTTTAATTGCTTTTTTCCTTTTACTACCATAGCCTCAAAATTTTTCCTGGGACCAGACGTCCAGACGGGATTCAAAGTGAATTTCACCCCAACCCCGCTTCCCTAAAATCTCACAGATGAATGGGGGCCCTTTTAAACCCTTTCATCCGGCAAATTAAACGGCAATTTCGTCCCTCCCGCGGGGGAAAGTCCAGGCCGGATGGATACACCAAAATTCTTTTAAAGGGCTTTGGGGTCTGATTAGGGCCCTTGCTCGATCTTCATTCATATCGGAAAGGTTTTCCTTTCCCCCTTCTTTCTTCAGACATTTTCATATAAAACCCCAAGGGGAAGGGCCCCGCCCTATGCTAAGTTAAGGCCCCCTCCACTGAAACACAATGCGAAAAACCTTCGAAAATTATGGCCCGCGCTTAACGAATATTGCCTGACTTTATAATTGGGGCCCAAATGGGCTTTTCCCAATGCTGAAACCAAAAAATAAACCCTCAAAGACGTTTAGCATCCTGCACTTGGCCAGGGCAGCTAATACACCTTTTAGTTTCTCTCCATCGACGCCGAGAGGGATTCGAAGGTGGATTGGATCTATCTGCAGAAAACTTGATCAGCTGGATTGGGGGGCGGTTAGTTGCCACGGTTTTTGGCCCTGTACCGTGACCCCCTTCCAAGCTTAGGGGTGAAAGGCGTTTCTCTTCTCCCATCCCATACGAAAAGGCACCAGGCAGGGGGTCCCCTTTCGCCCCTTTATAGTTTCACCCTGGGAAAATCTCTTTCAGGCGATAAGGGTAACCCCGGTATAGGGGCTTCCAATCAGAGACCCAAACAGTTTAAATTGCGCTTTTGCTGATGATTTTGCTTTTATATTCCCCAACCCACCTCCCCCCCCTCCTTGATGGCTGTGATGGGGGTCCGTTGGGTTGGTTATTTTTTTAAGGCAAACCTGTCCCGTGGTGGCGCTTGTATAGGTTAGCGATAAAATTACTACTTCACTGAAGCGGATTCCTTTCCATGGGCTATAGGCTTTAAAAACTTAGGTTTGCACATCCCGGCGGCCGAAGCATGTGTTAGAGGTTACCCTTTTGCCCTTTAAGGTGTGAATTTATCTTCCCCATGGGATAAAAAAAAAAAAAATTTTTTTTGGCTGGGTGGGTAAAATTTTTTAAAATGAATGTTTTGCCTAGCGCTTTATCATTTCAAACCATTCGTTTTTTTGCCCCCCCTTTTTTCCGGTCGCTTTCTAAAACCTAGGGAAATTCATATGGGTTTGGAAAAAGGCCCAGAATTGCTAAAAAAAATCTTGGTTAGACTAACTGGAGGGGGTTGGGATTGCCAGATTTTAAGACTTATTTGGCTGCCACGGAAAATAGGTGGAAAATTTTGGGTTCCCAAAGAGAGCAAAGAAATTTTGATACAGTTGGAGAGGCGGGCTGACTCCCCTCTGTCTGCACTTTTTTGGTCAGATCCTCATGGGGGGCGGGGGGGTGGGGTTATGGGTCTCCCCCCAGGGTTTCGCAGATTTTGTTACGTACTTGGAAACAACGGTTTTACCACCAAATGTTTTTGAGGGGGTGGGCCCCTGACCCGGGGGTAACCAGGGCTTGGGCTCTCTGCTAGTGGGGGGTTCCCCGGGAGGAGCGCTTGTTTTCGGGGCCTTGTGTTTATAAGCCCTCCGCCCCCTTTTGGAGGTTTGATTATGGACCCCATCTACTCTTGGGTTTAAATTTCATGGGGTTCTCCCCAAACATCAGATAAATAGAAGGGGTTGAATTTACACGGCCTTTGACCCGCTCAAAACCCCGGGTAGCCTAAAATTCATCTTCAACTTTTACCCGCATCTATGGCTTGATTTTTCAACAGCGTCACGCCGCTCCTTGGTATCAGGGGGGTTGGATAGGGGTTGGGAAGACCCATAACGGAGGGGAATGGGTCAAACAATTTTGCCATCAATCCATATTCCAGTAAATTGCAGGAGCTCAAAATTTTAAAATTACCCCGGGGGTATGTGTACCTATTTGTCAAAAAAATCTACCCTCAGTTTCGAAAAGTGTGGAGGGGGGGTCGGCTGTTGGATCTATGACCCACATTTGGTGGGAATGTCCACTTTTACAATCCTTTTGGGATAAGATCATTGATCTCATTCACCTTATCACAGGGACACTTCTCCCAAATGATCCTAAGGTGCTCCTACTATTAATGATCCCGCATTCGGCGCGTACCACCAGGGGTAGTCTTATTGTCTTCATGCTAATTGCTGCTAATTGGTTCAAGGAACTCTTCCATATACAGCGAATGGAAGAAATCAGGGCAGACGACAAGCAGTTGTCAATTAAGCATCTCCAAACTTGGAAGGCTTGGATAGAATTTACAGCCACCCCGGCGTACTCTACTTTTATGTAAAGCATGCCACCTTGACACCTTGAATTTTAGCCTTATTAGACCTTGTGCATTATAAAAACTTTTGTCCTTTGTCTTTCGGTGACATGCCCACTTCTCTGGCACCCTAGGTGAGCATTCTGTTGCTCCCTTTGACCTTGTCTCCTCTTACTGAAGGAATTACTTGCACTTTGGCTCCCCTGGGTTCCTCTTACCGACTTTTCTACTCATCCTTTGAAATTGTTCTGTTCATAGTTACTTTTTTTTTTTGTCCTTAGCTCGTGCCTCCCGCTTTCTTTTTTACACAAAGTCTACCTTTTTCGCTGCGTCTGGTTAACAGCCCGCATAATTACTGTGTTGCTCTCCCTCTCATTGTAGTCTTCAACTATATTTTCTTATTTGACTGCATGTTAGGACTAGTTAACGTACATCTCTTTCTATATTTTGTACCCATTCCGGTAGCTCGCACTTTGCAAATATTTGTACTGTTGACTTAAAGATTTGTCACTCGCTGCTGTTATATGCTCTGTGCTTTTCCTTGTTTGTTTTTATCTTAAAATAAACCTCTTTTGAATAAGAAAAAGTAATTTATCCATTTCATCTTGTGTGTAAAATTTGTCAATAAATAACTTCCACTTTTTTAAAAAAGCTTTAACATTTGTTTCCTTGTGTCGCTTCGTAAACACCTGATCAGCGATGAGGTACAATTTGGTATGAGATAAAATCATCTCATTTAATGGCAAATCAACTACCTGTACATCCTCCTCCTCCTCCTCTCTCCCTGATCATGCAGAAGAAACAGGAGACAAAACCAAAGGGCTTTCCAGAATGATAGAACCAGATTCCGTACCCTCAGCCAGTAAATTTGGACTCTGAGGCATGACGATAAACCACGATACAAATCAGTTTTTGACTCTCCACATTTAGGACTTGCTGTAAGCCGGTCAGGAAAAACATTCGGTGCAATATTGAATGCATAGATAGCAGAAGGTACCATTTTGAAGTAGGTCTCACGCCATCTCTCATTTATGACACATTTTTTAATTGTTCCCCATCCTCTAAGTATGACAGGTGCCATGTCTGATGTGGAGGTCCAGCGCCTCCATTTCTCAAAGCTGATGACCCTTAAAAGGGTTATGCCAAGAAGTGAGTTCCTTACCCAACAGGCTGATACTCCCCTCGAGGTTTGAAAAAAGGGGTGCTGTGTTTGTGTTTAAAAAAACAAGTACCTCCTCTCTGATGTCATCACTCCACCTCCAATGCACTTTCCTGATACTCAGTCTCTGTAGTTGAGCAAACATTGTTCTGCTAATCCACAGAGAAGAATTGTATTGTGCACAAGCTATATGCGTTGTATTTCTCCCTCTTCTGTGCTCAGGAGAGAAGATCAGCTCAGGAGGCAGCCTTCATTCATTCCTGCGCACTGGAGAGGGAGGGGGGCTGAGCAGTGTTGCAGGGAGCATTTGCATGTTTACTAAGATAATTACATTACATTACAACCAGTGGATTCTCTATACGAAAGATACAAGATTTTTCTCCCCAGCCCCTTCAAAGCTCATTCATGTTCCCTGCAGTCAGATAAGAAGTGCAAGCACACAAGGGTGGCCAGATCAGCTCCTGTCAGGAAACCAAGGGCATGTAAGTAAGGCTGTAACTCACATGATTCACTTTTTTTAATGACATATATTTAGAAAAGTGATTAAATACACATTTTGGAGGATCCCACGTCAACATTAGATCGTGGAAAAACCCCTTTAACTTTGATGTATTGATCCCTTATTATTGCAAAAGAGTATGGAAATAGAATTCCTATAAGGGCTATCACCCACCAAATCAAAGTTATTGTTTCTGTTCTCCTTACTGAAATCTCTGAGCCTGGAAAAACAGAACGATTTAATTTGTGAACATTGCAAGAAATGTGTGCTAGGAATGCTATAATCTACTTGCAATTCCTCAAAAGTTTTTAACCTATTCTCTGAGGGGTGGAATAAGTGTGAAATTGCAGAAACCTGATTATCTTGCCATATCTTAAATAAGGGCTTTCTTGTCCTGCTGGAAACTCTAAATGATCCCATGTGGGCAGATATTCTGAGAGCTGGAAAGAGCATTCATAAAGTTTCCTGAGTTTCTTCCACACCATCCATGTATCCCTCAGTAAGAGCAATCGCTTTACCGTATGAGGTAGATTAAATATTTTTGCATGTAACAGACTACACAGATTTCCCTTAGCTAGTTCTGTCTCCAACCCATAGTCTGAATAAGAGCTGCATGCGTGAATCCAGTCAAGTATATGTCTGGACAAACAAGCAATACTATAACACCTCAGATTAGGGAGATTAAGACATGTGCGCTTGGAGTTTAAACATCGCTATTCTAGGCCTTTTCCCATTAATAATAATCTTTATTTATATAGCGCCAACATATTCCCAGGCACTTTACAATGTAGAGGGTATAATTACAGACAAAAGACAGACATTACACAATAAAAGCTACTTACAGATCAGACAAGGTGTGAGGGCCCTGCTCGCAAGAGCTTACAATCTATAAAGGGTGCCTGGGGAAGACGAAGGGTGAGCAGTGCTCAGTTTACAATGGTCCAGCCTTGTTTCATAAATATGGGGTGATTTATATAAAAGATGGGTGAACCCTGACAGTACATCTATATACAGATAAGTGCCTGTGGGTGCCCAAGTGTAGGGAGTGAAAGAAGCGTGTGTGATAGAAGGTGGAGGTTAGCAATTGGGGGTCTTGGTAGGCCTGCCTAAGATGTATTTTCAGGGCACTCTTAAAACTGTGAAGGCTGGGATTGTGCCTGATGGTACGTGGTAGGATGTTCCAGAGAATGGGTGCAGCACATGCAAAATCTTGAAGTACATGGGAGGTTCGGATGATTCTGGTCTGTAGTTTGATATCCGCAGCAGAGCGGAGAGATTGGGTAGAGTGGTAGACAGAGATGAGGGAGGAGACGTAGGGAGGTGCAGCACTGTGGAGAACATTATGGGTGACAGTGATTAGTTTAAATTGTATTCTGTAATGAATGGGCAACCAGTGCAGTGACTGACACAGGGTAGAGGCATCAGTGTAGTGGCTGGAGAGAAAGATGAGCCTGGCTGCTGCATGCAGGATGGATTGGAGAGGGGAGAGTTTGCAGAGAGGGAGACCGATAAGCAAGGAGTTACAGTAGTCAAGACGAGAAAGAATAAGAGCCACAATGAGGGTTTGAATTGTTTCCACAGTGAGAAACGGATGGATACTGGAAATGTTCTTGAGGTGCAGATGACAGGAGTGGGCAAAGGATTGCATATAGAGGCTGAAGGACAGACCAGAGACTAGAATAACCCCAAGGCAGCGGGCCTGCTGCCTAAGAGTTATAGTGGTACCACAGACTGAAACAGAAATAACAGGGTTGGTTAGTAGATAGCAAAAAGACAAGAAGTTCAGTTTTAGTGAGGTTTAGTTTGAGATAGAGAGAGGACATGACGTCAGAGACGGCGGACAGACAGTCACTGGTGTTTTGAAGCAGGGTAGGAGTGATGTCACAGGAAGAGGTGTATAATTGGGTATCATCAGCATAGAGATGGTACTAGAAGCCGAATCAATTGATGGTTTGGCCAATGGAGGCTGTATAGATTGAGAAGAGGAGAGGACCTAGAACCGATACCTGAGGAACCCCAACAGCAAGAGGGAGAGGAGAGGAGAAGTAGAACCTGCAAATGAGACACTGAAGAAGCGGTCAGAGAGGTAGGAAGAGAACCACGAGAAAGTGTCCTGGAAGATTGTGATCAACAGTGTCAAATGTAGCAGAGAAATCCAGAAAAAAAATAACGAGTATTTGCCCTGCGATTTAGCAGTGAGGAGATTCCCATTCCAAATTTGTATACGGCTTTATTGTCTGCATTTACATCTAGCTGTCACAGTGTATGTAAAGGATGTAATAGTCGTGCAAATGAAATCATTTTGATTAGATGAACCCGACCTACTAAAGACAATGGAAGACTGTCATTTCTGTAGTTCTTTTTGTATTTTACTAAATAAAGGGGTTATAATATTATATTTATATATTTAAAAAAGGTTATTTCCCTATCTTGATACCTAGATATGTAATAAAACTCTGTGCTACCAATGCCATTGCTTTAATTTTTGATGTGTCATTAGCAATACCACACTGTAACCATAACAGGTGACACTTTTCTTGGTTAGGGCATTGTTCTTGTCCAAGGACAATGACTGCAATAGACACATCCATGTTCACAGTACAGCGCGGCGATGTGGGCACTAAATGCAGCAAGAGAGATTGATGAAGCAAGAGCAGCTGAGCCAAAACGCTCGGGTTACTGTAGCAGGAGCCTCTCTCTGCTTCTTTGCCGAGTAGGCGGCCGTGCCAGTGTTGGACTAGGGGGTCGGGGGCCCACAGGGGAGTTGATCTTGGGGGGGCCCACACCCTACTGTACATGAAAATATTACCGGCCTCTCGGACAAATGCGCCCATTTTACCACATAATACAGTGTGCAAAACAGAACTGTATTGTGTAGTACAATAGCAAGAGAGTCACATTATCTGTCAAATCTCACAATATGTCAGTCTAACATATCATAGACACATGGCTAAGTAGCTCCTTTCCAAAATCCCACCAGCCCACCATACAATATCCCTCCACGTTTCCTTGGTCACGCACCTCACCACCTTCTAAAATAAACACCAGCAAGAAAGTAGAAGTCTAACTCGTATCACAGGGTCAGGTGTTCCCTCACTCTTACAATCAGGGAACATATGTACTCTGCCACTATAGTAGTGCCGATATAACTTACGACACCGCCATATAGAGAACCACACTAGGTCAGACACCAGCTCAGGTTTTAACCTACAACACCGCCATATAGAGACCACATAGAGTCCAGGCACCACTCAGGTAAACCCTACAACACAGCCATATAGAAACCACATAGAGGTCAGGCACCAGCTCAGGTATTAACCTAAAAACACCGCCCATATAGAGACCACATAGGGGTCAGACACCATCAGGTATAACTTACAACACCGCCTTATAGAGACCACATAGAGGTCAGGCACAGCTCAGGTATAACCTACAACACCACCATTTAGAGACCACATAGAGACCCAGACACCAGCTCAGGTATAACGTACAACACCACCATATAGAGACCACAGAGGTCAGGCACCAGCTCAGGTATAACCTACAACACCGCCACATAGAGATCAGACACCAGCTCAGGTATAGCCTACACCACCACATGGAGACCACATGGTGGTCAGACACCAGGTCAAGTATAACCTACAGCACCGCCATATAGAGACCACATAGAGATCAGACACAAGCTCAGGTATAACCTACAACACTGTCATATAGAGACCACATAGTGGCCCGACACCAGCTCGGTATAACCCACAACACCACCATATAGAGCCCACATAGAGGTCAGACACAGCTCAGGTATAACCTACAACAGTGCCAAATAGAGACCACATAGAGGGCCAACACCAGCTCAGGAATAACCTACAACACTGCCATATAGAGACCACATAGTGGTCAGACACAGCTCAGGTATAACCTACAACAGTGCCAAATAGAGACCACATAGAGGTCAGACACCAGCTCAGGTATAACCTACAACAGTGCCAAATGAGACCACATAGGGGTGTCAGACACCACTCAGGTATAACCTACAAGAGTGCCCAATAGAGGACCACATAGAGGGCAACACCACTCGGGGAATAACCTAAAAACACTGCCATAAGAGACCACAAAAGTGGTCCAGACACAGCTCAGGTATAACCAAACAACAGTGCCAAATAGAGACCACATAGAGGTCAGACACCAGCTCAGGTATAACCTACAAGAGTGCCAAATAGAGACCACATAGAGGGCCAACACCAGCTCAGGAATAACCTACAACACTGCCATATAGAGACCACATAGTGGTCAGACACCAGCTCAGGTATAACCTACAACACTGCCATATGGAGACCACATAGCGGTCAGACACCAGCTCGGGTCACATTACATTACAGTGAATACAGCACTGATGCAGTATAGAAGTAAAATAACCCCTGAAATCAGGGACTTGGAGACATCATATCTGATGAGTCATTCTCTTCTCTCATGAGTCGTTCTTATTCCCTATACTTAAGCATACGTTACAAACAACCAAGAAGAAATGACCCGGCCACCACTAATTACTGCAGAATTTAAACACAAATATCTTAGAATCCTCAATTTTCCAGCATCTCTTTACCTATTTCCACCTCTGTACGAACTTCCCAGGGGTGGAAGAACAGGTACAAGCCATAACTTAGAGACTAGTATCCTAAGGGGTTGGAGGGTGGGGAGAGGATTACCCCCTGGAGATAATGCTACAACTATGGACTGCTCCCCTCACAATTATATTACCCGGTACGTAGGCAAATGGGAAAGGCCCCAGGTAACTAGATGAGCCCTAGTTAGGTAGGTAGATACCCGCTGGATAAGTTGGTAGGCCAACCCCAAGTAGGTTGGTGGGTACCTAGCCACAGGTGGGTAGGTAAGTAGCCCACAGTTAGACAAGTTGATAGGTTACAGTTAGGTTGGTGGACCCCAGTTAGGTAGGCTGTAGGTAGGTGGTTTCCCCCAGTTAGGTAAGCTGTAGATAGTTAGGGTCCCCTTTATATAGGCTGCAAGAAGTTAGGGACCCCCCTTTAAGTAGTATACAGGCAGTTAGGGGGTCTCCTTTAGCTAGTGTGCAGGAAGTCAGGGTCCCCTTTAGTTTGTAGTTAGTCAGAGCCCCCTTTAGACAGTCAGGGCCCCCCGTTAGGTGGTCAGGGGCCGCCCCATTGGATAGCCAGGGCGCCACCTTTAGCTAGTCAGGGTCCCCTTTAGGTAGTCAGAGGCCCCCCATTAGGTAGTTTAAAAAAAGAAAAAAAAAAGAAAAAAAAACAGACAGCCACTTATCTCGCTCCTGGCCGCTCCCCGCTGGCTACTGCCGCCCTGCATAGGCGGCGCAGTGATGTGATGACACCGCGCATCCATGGGATGCGGGACCCGTGCATTCAGGGACCAAATGTGGCAGATGGGCCCCGGGGAGCGGCGGCACTGCCTCCGGGGCCCCCAGCAGCTCGGGGCTCACCGGGGGATTCATCGATCCCCCGTCGTCCCAGTCCGAGCCTGGGCGCAGCATCGCTTTCCCTGAGTCCCACCCCATATCTTTTTCACATCTTTTAAAGTCTGATAGGTGCGGCTCCCAGAGGTGTTGTATGGGAGGTCTGTGCAGAGCTAAACACGGCCCTCGGTTAAACTCCCATACAACAGAATGGAAAACCGAGTGCAAGCACAACAGGCACTCCAGTCTGCTGTATTCAGGGGCCATTTCTGAGATAGGTGTGGGTCCCAGGGGTGGCACCCACATCTAGCATATATTGATCACATATGATAGTGACATGCCATCAAAGTCTAAGGTGGGAACACCCATTTAACCCCTTACCGACCTATGACGTATGAGTACGTCATAGCGCTGGTAAGCGCAGCGATCCCATTTCACAGCCGCAGTGTGTTAGCGGCTAATTGCAGCTAACACCCGGCAGTTTCACCCGCCCGCGCACCGCTCAACAGTCCGATAAGGACATCAGCGGCGAGATAGCTGTCATGTTTTGAATTTCCCCACTTCTGGCCCCAGGCAGGAAGTGGGGAGACCGCCATCTTGGTACAGCCTATGCAATGCATTAGGCTGTATTAACGACCGCGCCCCCTAGTGGTGAAGCATCAAAGTAAAAAAATAAAGGTTTTTTTTTTTTTTTTTTACACTTTAAAAAAGTATTAAAAGTTCAAATCCCCTCCCTTTCACCATTTTACAAATAAAGATAAAATAAAAAAAGTTACACATATTAGGTATCGCCGCGACTAAAAAAAGTCCTATCTATGAAAATATAACATCAAAAAAATTCCAAACGCCAAAATTGCGGGTTTTTTTTTGTTAATTTCACATCCCATAAAAATTGGAATAAAAGTGATTAAAAAAGTCGCATACATTCCAAACTGCTAGCAATAAAAAGTAAGCTTCAGCCCGCAAAAAATGCCCCCTCACGGATGTTCTTAAGTGTTAGTACAAAAAAGTTATTGATTGCACAAAAGGGCACTGTGGCGCAAATTTCAAAAATAGAAAATGTTTGGAATGTTTTTACGGTACCAAAACATAATGGAAACCCTACATGTTTGGTATTGCCGGATGCATAACAACCTGTAGAATACAGATAACACATCATTTTTACCGATGAATAAACGCCGTTAAAAAAAACCTCCCGCAAACATGGTACAAGTAAGTTTTCTTCACATTTTTCCCCCACTTAGAATTTTTTTGTGGTTTCCCAGTATATTCTATGGTAATATGAATAACACCATTAGAAAGTACAATTTTTGTCCCGCAAAATAAAAGCCTTCATGTGTCTATGTAGGCGGAAAAAAAAAAAAAAAAAAAGTTATGGCTTTCAGAAGGCAAGGAGGAAAAAAAAATTTAGAGCCATATTATTATGACCGTCCGTCAGGAAGGGGTTAAAAGAAGTGTGCATACAACTAGATCAACTAAATACCATTAGGCCCCCGTTCAAAGGTTTTTTGCCGACGGATTGGCGCCCTATTCCACGCCGGATTTGCGCTTCAATACGGGCCAAACCCTCCGAAATCATTACGGTAATCCCCTGCTCTCATAGAGAAAGGGGATTCCGTGCCCCCCCCCTCCAAATCCGGCGGGGGGAGAAAAGGGCATGAAATTATTTACGGCGCGGGCCGCCGTTTTAACAATGCTTGTCTTGGGGGGGAGCGGCGCCCCCGGCCCCCTCCCGGCCCCGCCCCCCCGCCCCGTATTCACGGGGATTTGTGCGCTCTACGGCCACAAATCCGCCGTGAATAAGCCGTGTGGTACACGGCCTTTTTCTATTACAGAGTAATAATGTCATGAGAGAGATGCTGCACTGAACTTCTCCTTGTCAATCAAAGGATTTAGGTGAAGGCATTTATGTTTGCCTCATGTTCCATGTTGTCTAGAGCTGAAAGTGGTCGGCCACATTTATTTTAAGGCTGCCCTCTATAATGCATAGGTGACATCAATAAAACGGACTAAAAGCCTCTTGGCTGTAGAAATGTACACTGCACAGCTCACAAGGCCAGTAGGGATTGGTTCACAAAGGTTGAAGTAGTGTCTAATGGGAGAGGTGCAAACCCAGTAAGACAATATCCTGATATTTCAGTCATCACTCTAATGATGAAAGGTAGCCCCTGAAGCCTCCTCTTTACTCAAGTGCCTCCTCTCCTTCCATGAGGAAAGGGTTATGGGCAGATGAAGGCGAGCTGGAAAACATAAGTGGGTGAAGTCAGTGAAGATAATTAAGAAGGAATGCTAGCAGCCCCCCACCACCCCCCACAGGTTCCTCCTAGATGTCCTGGGAAGAAAGGCTGCGGAGTCAGAGCCCATTTTGCAGGAGTCAGAGTCGTCATAAAATGGACCGACTCCCAAAATATATAATACATTGGCACAGTTAGGTAAATGCAGTGCCGAGAGCAAGAGGAATTTGGTCCGGCCAGTGCTTCTGCTCCCATATCTTCAGCCTCATCCGATGAGGAGTGTAATTTTGAAAAGTATTTGGATGACATGGAGCAGGTAAAGCATTGCTGCAGGGAAAAGATTCCGCTCCCCTAACAAATAGATTGACCAGATTTCAGCAACATTTTTCACTTGCTTTTAAAGAAATAGAAGAGGTCAACCATTCATCAGAACTGACTGCATGAGGCAATTCCTTTATACCCTGAAATGGTTGCCCCTGTGGTCACCACTATCGCCACCAACCCAAGTTATTGTAGTGAGGCCGTTCTCTAGCCTGGAAATAATGGTATCAGATTTTAGGTAGTCTATGAAGTAGGATATGATGGAGGGGATACTATTTCCCAGAACAAATTCATAGACTCCACAAATGTTATTCAGTAGGTTTTTGTTGAAAACAGTTTTTTTCCTCACTTACTGCAGCGGTTTGCGTGCAGTATTTACAAAGTCGTATCATACAGTATTTTAAAGTCTTATCCAATAAATATATTTTACACCGACACGCAAAAGGGTAAAAATGTTATGAACTTTTGAGTTTCAGGCTCCATGTCTCACCATCCACTACAGCTTTCAACGTGAGACTACCATCATTTTATAGACAATCATCTTGGCTATCTCATACATAACTTTGAGCTGCAACTATTTAGCATTTGCTTGGATCTGCAGATTCTTGCGTTGTTACGGTTTTGCTCTTGGTGGTGGGACAATAGTTTTTTTTATTTTTTTATAATATACTACAAGTAACAACCTGTTCTCACATTCCCTAATAGCTCAGAGTGTTATTAGACCGATTCCAAAGCAAAAGGTCACTGGTTCGAGCAGCCATGAAGAAGATTCCCCAAGAAAAGAGAAGCAGCAGCATCCAGCTCATCGATAGCGTCTCTCAGCCAAGAAAATTGCCAAACTGCATCATGTGAGGCCCTGACAGCTGGAAGAATATGAAATGAAGTCCATTCATCCATTCAAAAGCCAAGAGGTGGAAGTTGCTGTATTGGCCTCCCCAGACCTCAACCCAATTGAACACTTGTGGGTAGAGTTGAAGAAAAAGCTGTATTTGTGCCAAAGTCCAGTCTGCACCAACATTGAGAATGTGTAGAAGAGACCTGGGATCAGATTTTGGTCAAGATGTGCTTGAATCTGATCCAGAGCCCAGAAAGATTCAGGCAGTATTGAAAGCCAAAAGGTGCATTTACCAAATACTAACAAAATAATAAAAATTAAAATATTGATTTTTAGGTGCAAAACACTAACAATGCAGTTACAGGAAAGAATCTGCAGAACTAAGCAGATGTAAAATACATGCAAGAAAAAATTTATGTAATGAGATGGGTAAGATGAATTGTCTATAAAATTTATGGTAGCCTCATGAACAAAGCTGTAGTGCAGTGTTTCTCAGCTCCATCCCCGAGACCCACCACAGGTCATGTTTTTCAGGATCTCCAACTGGATTTCACTGAACAATAATGATATCACCTGTGGCAGAATGCATTGACAATAATGATATCACCTGTGCAATGCTGAGGAAATCCTGAAAACCTGACCTGTGGATGGGTCTCGAGGACTGGAGTTGAGAAAACCACTGCTGTAGTGGATGGTAAGATATGGAGCCTGAAAGTCAAAAGATCAAAACATTGTTACCCTTTTGCTTGTCAGTGTCTGTTCTACCAAAATAGCTTGATTATTGTATCATAAGGTGATAAACAACCTGATGTTACCATTTTACTACACAACATGCGCCATGTATGAGGGAGTCAGGAGTCTGAGTTTGGTTATTGCTCTACATATAGTCCCAAAAAGAAATTTAAAATGCCGTTACCCTTACCCGGGGGTTTTTTGTCTGGTTGCTTTCCTTTGCTGTTTCTTTGTTTCAGCTGCTGCTCTGTTGCTCGTGTTGCCTTTTTTCCGTCGGAGAGTGCCATTGCTCCCCTTTCTCAAATCAAAAATTTACCAAGGAAAAATTTCCAGGGACCAAAGGTACTTCACAACTTTTTATTTCATTTCATTTTCCACAAGATAGGTTAAAAAAGCCCACGCGTTTTTTGGGCCCCCCGGACCTTTTTCCGGCATATAAATTCTGACACAAAAATTTTCCTAAATGAACAAAAATTAAAAACAAGTCACTGCATCAACTGGCATGGGGGGGGTGCTTAGATTTTAACCCTTGGATAGCTCAAACCCATTGCTTCCTAATAGAATCCTTTGTATTGCAAACAGTTTTTGTGTTTTTAAATGCGGTCTCCTAATTTTTTATATAATATATTTTTTTAAACCAAAAAAAATAAGTTTTTGGCATTTTTTGGATTAACAACATGAATTGCAAAATGCTACTTTCAATATATCTGTTTTTCCTAAAATGTTGCAAAAAACCCCTTTGAAAAGGTTTTTTTCCAGGGTAATCATGGACCCTGTCTTTTTATTAAAGCCTTTTTGGGGCGTTTATATAGAAATTATTCAACAAAAATTTTTTGGAAAATTTTTGGGGTTTTAAAAACAGGGGGATTGCAAAATCCCTAAATTGCAATATATGCTGTTTTTTTTTTAAAATGAATGCAAAATACATTTTAAAAAAATCAGTTTAATTTGCATTTAGCATTTTGCAATCTCATGTTTTTAAATCTGCAAAAGGGCCAAAACATTTTGTGGGAATATATTTTAAAATTTTAAACCCTTTTTAGGAGACCGAAATTAATAACAAAATACTGTTTGCTTAAAAAAACTATTAGGAAGAAAATGGGAAATTTGAGCTACCCCAAAGGGTTAAAATCTAAGCCACCCCCCAGGACCATGGGGATGCGTGACGTTTTTTTAAAAAGTTTGTTCACTTGGGGAAATTTTTGGGTGTCAGAATTTATATGCCGAAAAAAGGGCCCCGGGGGTTTCCCAAACGCGTCGGCTTTTTAAAAAGGGGGTTTTCTTGGGGAAGAATGAAAAAAAATAAAAAAGTCTCGGGGAATTTCCTTTGGCCCGGCTGGAATTTTCCTTGGTGAAATTTTCTTATTGACCCCTACGCCCTGTGAGAAGACTAGCAAAACCTGTTTTATTTTTTAACCCCCGGGCCTAAATACAGTAATCCCCCAAGGAAGAAATCGGTCCCCAATTTAAATTTTCCCCCTAAGTTGTAAAATTGCATAAAAACGGGGACCCCCTTAAACCCCCTTAGTAAAATAAGTAAATTTTTTTTGCACTTGCATTACAAGAGCCGTAAGTTTTGTATTTTTCTGTCATCACAGCCATATCAGGGTTTCTTTATTTTTTGTGTTTTTTGGTCAATTATTGCTTCACTTTTATTTATTCTCAGTATGTACTTTGATGGTGAATGGTGTGAATACCAAACGCAATAAAAACAATTGCGCAATTTTTTTTTTCCTTTATTGCCCCCCAAAATTTTTTATTTCCGCCAGGGGCACTTTTGGGGGAAAATTTCCTTTCCACATGCAAGCAAAGTGTGGTAGGTGCAGATCTTAGAGAAAGGGTCAGCTCAGACTGGGGTCCCCGGTATTTACTCCTTTCGTTCTGTAAAAATTTAAACGCAGATGATTTGGTGTGGTTTCAGCGTCCTAAAAACTCCCCCGGGAAATTTAAAGGGGAAAGGATTTTGGTGCGAAAAATATAGCTCCTTCCATTCTAAAAGAGACCCCTTTAAAGGATGGTTTGCTTTATTTTGGGCCCTTTAAACCTATAGCCCAATTTAAGTTTTCCCCAGGGAATGGAAAGGAGCAGTCTGCAAGGGGAAATACCCTTTTGGGCCCTGTGATTGTTTGAACGCTTTTTAAAAAATCCCAATGCATTATTTAAACTTATGTAGGCACGGTTTATGCCTATGGAGAAAAATTTACCAGGCTTTTCATTCTAGGGGGCCCTATACTGGAAAGGGCTAATGGCAAAACACCAAAGCCAGCCCCGGGGTCTTAAATTTAGGCCCCCAAACCACCTTGTCCCCAACATCGGGCAACCTGCAATTACTTTCCGGGGTCCCAAAATTTGGTGAAAAAGAGTGACAAAGAGAACTCCGTCCTTCTGAAACCACTTAATTTTCAGGGTTTTGGGTTTAAACCCTGTGGCTTTCTAAAAATTTTAAAACAGCAAACCCGGGGTTACTTTAACCCCAGAAAACTAAAAAAAGGACCCGGGGAAAATTTTTAAGACAGGGGGGGATCTTTTCACCCAGCGGGGGGACAGTTATACCCGTTTAAGCCTAAAAAAGGAATACTGGTTTTCCCACTTTGGGGGGTTTAAACCTTAGAAAAATTGTTACCTTTTTTCTTTTAAATTGTTAGTGAAGGGCCCCTTGCAAGAGGGCCTTCCCGGGGGCCCTTTGCGAGCTTTTTTGTACCGTGGCCACTGTATCAAATTTTTCCCTCATTTTTTGATTTTTTTTTCCATTTTAAAATTTTTTTTTTTTCCCCAAAAATACTGGGGACAGAGGGGGGTCTATTTTTTTTGGTGTTGGACACCTATAAAGGGGCGGGGGCACCCCGCCCAATCGAATAGCAGGGCGAAATAGGCTGAAAGCCAGCAGGTGCACTACACATATCTGCTTTAAAAAGAAAACCCCCTTTCTCTATCGCCTTATCTTATGATTTAAAAATACCAGCAAAACCCCCCCCCATGCATGTAAGGCATGTGGGGGGGTTGTCCCTTTTTGGTTTTTTTTTGCATTTGTGCAAACTCCCCAAAGCATTTTTACTGTGGCTTTTCTGCATACCTTGTGAATAGGTATCAATCCAAAAGGCAGTTTTTTATCATTTTAATTTCCCTTTTTTACATAGGGGCCCCGGTTGCCTCCTTTCTTGGGTTTAGTCTTCAGTCCCGCCATTGAGCGTTAGTATGGCCTTTTGCTGTGGTTTTAAAAAGGGGATTGGGAAAGGGGAGGGGGAGCCCGTGATATATAGGGTTTATGGGGTAGAGGAGAGGGAACTGAAAGGGTGTGATAAAACAGGGCTTTATATGTAGAAGAAAAAAGTTTTGGGTCTGAAAAATATTGGGTTAATGAAAGAGAGAAGCTGAGCCCCTGTTTAAAATAAAAAGGGTTTATATGGGAGAAGAAAAGAAGCGAACTTGTGGGTAAATAGGATTATATTTATAAACACTGAAGGGCTTTTTTGGGCACCCTGATGCCATAGCTCGGGGGTATGAAAAGCCCATATACGGAAGGGAAAACCCGACCCCTTTTTGGGCCCCTGAAAAACGGGCTTTAGGCCCCCGTTCCAAAAAGGCTTATTTCGCAAAGGGTTTTGCAAAAAATTTTTTAAAAACCCCAAAAACCGTTTTTGAAATCAAATTACAAACAAGTAACTGGCCGTTTTTTTCATTGAAATTTTAATGGGAAATACGTGTGTGTTCCAAAGACACTTAATTTTCCCTTACGGATTTCCCCCCCGCAAAAAAAGGCCCAAAAACAATTTTGCATGTGGGAATTTTTTTCCACGGAATTTACCACCTATAAAGAATGGGGAGGTGAATCCTCGGGAAAAACAGTTTTCCAAAAAACTTGTCACACTTTGTGGCACCTTTTTTGAAACTGAAATTTTTACCTATTTTGGAACGTATTTACGATCGGCAATTTCCCACGTAAATACTCTGAAAAAAAGCCTTGTGAACATTGCCCCTGTCATAGTACAAACTAAAAAAGCAAAAGCACAAAGTGTTTTTTAAATACCAAAGCTAAAAATTTGCAAAAAAAAACATAACACAAGTATAACCCGATTCAAGAAGAAAATAAATTGTTGAAAACTTTAAAAGTAGAACAAATACAAAAGCAAAAACAATTTTCTAATTATTTGTTTTTTAATTTAAAATTAAATCTTGTCTACTATAAAGACCATATTAACCTGGGATTTGGGGAAAAAAATCCCAAAAAAATTTTTCCGGGTGAGAGTTTCCTCCCTTTTTTTTCCCCATCACAGGAAAAAGTTAACCCCTTTTATTTCCCCGAACGACCAAAAGAGTTTAAATTTTTTGCCCCCCACAATGCTGAACACACTGTCTGGACACAGCAGAGACACTTGTCTTGATGCAAACAATCTGACAAGTGTCTCCTGATTCTTTCAATTTACTTGTTGTACAGCCAACATATTGTAGATAGTAACTAGTGCATGAAATAAGATAACGTGCTTCGTGTTAGTTTACATACAGTTTAATGAAAAACGCACCATTGTGGATATAGAATACAAAAGTAGACACTACAATGACACTACAACAAACGCATCTGCTGTGTCCACACTCATAGCAGTGTAACCAAGAAGTAGACGTGTGAGATAGAACAGAAAAAAGACTTGAGAGACGCTGCTCTCCTAGTCACACAACCAAAACCATCAGGAAAAGAATAAAAGCAAAGGATCCAAGGTAAGTATAGGAGGATATTTCTAAATGATTCTAGATAACAGAAAACTCAACACTATCTGCTGTAGTGAATGTTATGGCTAATTAGTGTATGCCGATACGGATATTAAAGGGGTTTTGCCACAAGGTAAAATTGATGTGGGAAGCTTGCAAATGAAAAACATTTTCACCATTCATTATTATTAAAAATGCTGCACTGTTTGTTTTAGCTGCTCCTTTAGTGATCCATTGTTTAAAGCTCGTCTCCAGGGGATACGACCAGGGTTGAGAGTTCCTCAGTCCTGGTCAGATATCACCTCTCGTATCAGGCAGCTACAGAGTGTTCAAACCCCAGGTGCTGTCATTGTACTCCCGTCCTCTGTACTCCTTAGCAATTAGTCAAACAGTGCAAATAAATAAAAAAAGAAAGCTCAATGTTTGTACATTGAGAAAGAAAAAAAAAACAGGTTTGTTTCCTGCAGGGATTTGAACCTAAGACCCTGTGCTATGAGGGAAAGACTTTACCTCTCAGCTACTCACAATGCTTTACATAAACAGACCTTTCTTTGACTACAGAGAGGAAAGGCATGGTGATGTCATCCTGCTGCGTCACATGATAGGCAAATCAAACAAATCACACACGTCCCCTTCTGAACACACAGAAGTGAACAGCTGGATGCAGGGGGTATAAAAAGAAATCGTGACAAAACCCCTTTAATTCTTTATATATTCTACAGTTCTATAAGACGGGGTTTAAGTTTGTGGTCTCCCTCATGATTAGTGTTTTTCCATGAAACCGTTTGTGTCCTTGTATTGTTTTGGGAGAATCTTGATCTCCTGTAAGTATTAATAATGGCCACTTGTTAGGAGTTACCAAGGACATTTTAATGCCAGTGTAGATGCTTAGGAAGAAAGTTAGACACCAGCTGTGTTATTCTGTTATGTGCATTATAACCGCTGACCTTTAGATATCTCAAAATCATTAGGTCATGCATGCTAACCAGAGCTTAAGAATAATCAGAATAATCAGCATAATTAGAGGTGTGTTTTTAGTACTGACCAGTAAAGATGCTTATTAATGAGGTGACTGTTATAATACGTGAATAATAATATTATTATGAACCTCTTGCCAAACTTCTAATAAAAGATGGAGGTACCAACATTTTGGAAAATGTTTTCAGTGCTTTCGACATTGTATGTACATACAAATTTATCATTTGGACACCGCACAAAGCTGGGAGATCTTTAGTCTCCGATAACAATGCCAATGGTTCTATCCACCCAACCCACCTCAAGCATTTCTTCCCCCAGTTAGGCTGCCCAACATCAAAAACTTGTAAAAAAACCACTGACTGATGCTTTATTAAAGACGAGCCGCGATCCTGCTAAATAAATAAAAGCACTGAGACATGAACTTCACATCAGGTACACGATATTAATGTGTGACCTCCACAATCCCTAACTTTCAATTGAAATGTTACTGCCGTTATCAATAATATAAACTTCCAGGCATGGCCTCCAAAGCGCAAAACCTCTGCAAATCCACAATACAGTAACTCTGCAATATAGAAATGAAGGCAAATTGTACTAGAAACGTTCATTACTTCTGTGCAGCAGTATACAGTGTATAATACACATTCTGCTATACAACAAGGTCATAGACAATATAATAACAGCCATTATAAAAAGGTCCATTCACAGAATCATGCCAACAGGGCAGGCTCCACAATCCCTAACCCCCTAGCATTGGTAAAATGCACAGATCTAGTCAGAAATATTCACCTGACGAGACGCAAGGTGTCTTTCCGTATATTGATCAGGCTGCGCAGGGTTTTCACAGGTTCTTGCGGGGAAGGTGCTGCATACGGGAACTAGAAGAGAGGAATGAAAGTGAAAGCCTGGGAATCGTCATAACAATAAGCAGAGGTGTGCCCAGAAATCATGGAGCCCCACAGCGAGTCTCAGGATGGGCTGAGAGACAAACGTACAGTTACTTCTATCAAGGGCTTATGTGCAGGATAATATTACAGCTGCACACAGCCCGTGTATGGGTTTATACTGGATCTCTGTATCCCTTACACATAGCAATATTTTCTTTTTGATTGCAAGCAAAAGTTATTGCCCTTTTTTACTGGATGCCGTATTAGTGGCGTATATTTCCCATAAAATCACTGAATATTTAATTCCTACGGCTCCACAACATTGACTCCATGCGCTTGGTGTAACAATAACGCCCACCAAATCTAAAACATCTGTGTAGGAGCTGTGTTTTCAGACACAGATGGAAATGCCCTGCTTCCCTTCATACAGTTACTTGATAAAATTCTTACATCCTGCAGTCACCACTAGGGGGAGCTCACTGCATGTGGAATTATACACTTCTCATCAAACTGAATGAGAACTATATGTGTGGTGGCCACAGGGAAGCTAGGTAAGCCATTCCCTGCTCTGCCCCCTCTCACCCTGGCACAGTGTCTAGCCCCTATATTATATACACACACACAGTTATATACACACAGTCACTTAGTGTGCTTACATTTTTTTTGTTTTTCAGATAAACTATTTAGTTCCTCTTATTCTTTCGAGCGATTGTTTATTTCACTAACAATAATAATACAATAAAAGGTATTCAATGTAACATTTTGATCTAAAAGCTAGAATATTCACTTGACTTTTACGAGCGCAAACAGAAACTGTCAAGCACTAAATCATTCAGAATTTACAATGTTTTTTTCACAACCATATGTGCGTCACATACTTCCCAAATGAATAACAGAGGAACAAAGCAACCCAGACCTCTTAGAAGAGATTCCCCCAAACGGCTATGCGGAATACAAAGAAAACGGATGTTGGAAAACGTGCTGGGTCTTCCTTAGTTTGTTCTGAGAGTTGGGGAGGGGGGGGGGGGTTGGTATTTAAAATGACCACTTGCCCCAACTATTGGAAACATAACAGGGCAAAACCAAGCAGCATGAATATAGTCTACACCAGAGGTACAGGAGGGGAAGCTCTCCATGGTGGCGCTGTAAACAGTCACTATGACGGTGTGATGGAAACCAGGGTAAACCATTCAGTGGTGCCCATCCTCTCACTATGGCGCCCATCCTCTCACTATGGCGCCACTATACAGCCAGTACTAAACAATGAGAAATTAAAGGGGTATTCCCACCACAGACATTCATGCCAGAAATATCTCCTCCCCTTACCACCGTGTCCTCACATGTGCCACAGCTGCACAGATCGGAGAGGTGGCTGCACAGGAGCCATTCCTTCCATTCTCTTCTATGAGAGCTCCATTAATAGCTGAGCACATTCCCATCACCGAGACCCGCACCTATCAGACACTTAGGGAGACATATATCGAACTAGGTAGATCGAAGTATCTTTGCATCTATTTTTCAGTGTATAATGCTCCTGAATGTATGAAAGTGGTTTTTGTGCGTTCATAAATGGCGTCTAAAGCTCATTGCGCCTCGCCTGTGTGTTTGACGCATTATGGAACTAAGGTGCATTAGTAATACATCAAACATGTATAAAGACTATAGATAGGCTGGAAATAAAAGTCATTAGAATAGCATGTCAGTGAATAGAAACTAGGCTACTGATCTTGCTCTTGATCTGGCTCTTGCTGAATGTAGAATAAAGTGAGCAGCAAAAATAAATTACAAATTTAAATGTAGTAAAAATCTAAAAATCTGATAATCAGTGGTTTAATTTAAAATTAGTTTTAGATTCTATTAATTTTAAATACATTTTATAGGAGATATTTTTTATATTTTTGGGATATTATATATTTTTATATTAATTTTATATGATAACTTTTTTTTATTAGATTTAAATAATTTAATTTTATATAGTTTGATAATTATCATAAAATTACTTTTTATTATTGTAGTGGTTTAAGTTGAGAAATAAGGGACATTTTTTTCCCCTACAAGCAAATCTAGCTCCACTTCGACTCCTCAGGCTCAGACAGACCACATTGAAATAGGTCTGCCTGTCCGAGCAGTAATGCTCCTAGTTTGGCCGAACCATATTCATAGATGTGTCTAATATTACGAATGTGGTGCGACACACCTCCATAACGGCCCCAGAATACCCCTTCAAGTTAGGTGCATTAAAAAGTGTAGAGTCTTACGAACAATGCGCCTAACACACTTGTTTGGCGCATTAAACATTGTAGCCAGCTCACTTTGGTGCATTTGATGCCAGAAAAGGGTGAAAAACCTGATCATACATGCAGGGCTGCCAATAGAAATTTTGGGGCCCCATACAGCCAAAGTGCCTGGGCCCCCTCTACATGTCCCGCCCCAAACACGCCCCTTCCCAGGCACCACCCCAAACATGCCCCTCCCAGGCACCACCCATTCACTGCTGTAGCCCCACCTCCTTTCACATCCTCATTAGCATTTCCTAGTTTGGAAAATATAATTTGGTTGGGCCAAAAATTTTTGACGCCTGCCACCACGCCAAGGTAGGCAGGGCCCTACTCTACTCTAACTTTAATGTACTTGGAAATTGTGAAAAATAAGTACTTAAAATAAAAATAAGTGTCATGTTTGCGGGAGTTTTGTTTTTACGGCATTCAACTCCTTGGTATAAATGATGTGTTCTCTGTATTCGACAGGTTGATACGCATCCAGAAATAACAAACATGTAGGGTTTCTGTTATGTTTCGGTACCATAAAAAATCCCAGTTACTATTTTTGAAATTCGCACCGAAACACCATTTTGTCCGGGAAATAACTTTTTTGTACTAACATCTACAGACCTGAGTGAGGCGGCATTTTTTGTGGACTGAAGTGTACTTTTTATTGCTACCAGTTTGGAATACATGGCACTTTTTTGATCGATTTGATTCTAAATTTTTAGAGGACGTGAAATGACCAAAAAACTGCCATTTCGGTATTTGGAATTTTCTTCTACAGTGGTCCGTGTATGGTTATGTCTCCACTGCATCGGACAAGAGACAGCCAGAAAGTGGCCGTTTTTTCTCCGATGCACGGCTGCGGTATTTGTCACGCTTTGTACAAAAACCGCGGTCGCTTCTCGTTTTTTTGCCATCACTAATACAATTGTATTGGAAGACGGCAAGAAAACGAAAAGCGTCGGCGCATTATACAACACGTTGTATAATACGCCCACGGCGAAAGATGAGCAGAGAAAAGACGAGCTGTGGAGACTGCAGCGCGTCTTTCCTATTGTAGTCTATGGGGCTGCAGGAAAGGATCGTATCTTCGGCGCTTTAAAAAAAAAAAAACTAAAAAGCACCGAAGATACAATTGTAAAGCTGTGCAGTGGAGACATAGCCTATGGGATATCTGATGTTATATTTTAATAGATTGGACTTTTCCAGATGTGGCAACACCAAATATGGGGAACTATTGTATTTATCTTATTTGTAAATAGGCAAAAGGGGGAGTAATATCAACTTTTAAGGGTATGTTCCCTCGGCGTCTTGCCTCCATATGAACATCCGCTTTTCAGCTCGCCAGCCCCATAGACTTTCATTATCCACAGCGCGGATCCCGCCAGGATAATGACCATGTCACTTATCTCGCCGCATTATGCGAGCAGGGAGAGGAGGCGTAATCCATAGTTCTCTATGAGACCTGTGGATTACCGTAATGACTGGGACAGATTTGCGCCATATTTGAGCGCAGTACGCGTGGAATACGGGACCAAATCCGCCCCAAAATAAGCCGTGTGAACAGACTTTTTTTATTTTTTTACACTTTAAAACTTTTTTTTTACATTCACTTTGAGGCCCCTCTCCTGACCGTGTGTGAGTGAGAGAGGGCTCCTTCCTCTCACTCACACACACCCACATAGCCAAGGAAGGGGAGGAGGGGGCCCTCATGTATGGCTGAGCGCCATGTGTGTATGGGGCACCCCTCCACCCCCATGGCCGTGTGGGTGCTTGAGAGGGCCCCTTCTACCCCCGGCTGTGCGTGTGGTGGGGGGCCCCCTCCTCCTCCCGGGCCATGTGGGTACATGCACAGCCGGGCCAGCCAGAACCGTGGGGGGCCAGCCAGAACCGTGGGGGGCCAGCCAGAACCGTGGGGGGCACCCCTTCACCCACCCGGGCCAGCCAGAAGGGGGAGAAGGCGGCCCCCCACCACACGAACAGCTGGGGGGGAGAAGGGCTGTGGGCGGGATGCAGAAAGATTTGAATCCGAGGGGCGGGGCCTCATGGATTCAAATTATTAACATCCCGCCCACAGCCACAGACCGAGGAGGAGGTCCCGACCCCGGCTCCAGCGTGTCAGCGCGCAGGGATTATGTAAGTAGATTTCTTACTGAAGCGCTGAGCGCAGCAGCTGCGCCGGGAGCGCGGGCCCCCTCCCTCCCAGCACCACTCCAAACCCTGCTACTGGGGCCGGCTGGGCACAGTAATTTCTCTATGTAAGGCAGCGGAGGTGGAGCGCAGCGGTGCTGGGAGCGCGGGCCCCCTCCCAGCATCGGTGAAACTCGCCGGCCGCCACCACCGGGCCCTAGGTAGAGTGTGGAGCTTGGCTGCGCCGTGCTCTACTAACTACTGAACAATGTATGAAATAAGCGGGCCTGCTTGAAGCGGGCCCCTTATTTCTCCGTGCCCCGTACAGGAGTACCGGTTGTACCCCCTGTATGGTGGCCCTGCATACATGTCTCCCTTAAAGAGGTTGTCTCACTACATTGATTCATCTTACCTCAGTCCTGTTTTCACTTTGAATTCAGGGGCGTGTTTACTGGCTTCTACTAGGCTGCAGTAGAAGCCAGGTCTGTAGCTATAGCAACCAGTGCTGGCAGCCTATCAGGAGAGATCAAACAGGTCTGTAGCTATAGCGACCTGAGGAGCAGATGCAGCCCATATAAGAGGGGATATCTAGGAATAGGTAGGACACTGTTAATGGGCACATATTGCAAGGCAAGATCTTTAACATAAAAAGCAGCAATCCTTGTAGCGAGAAAACCCCTTTAATGCGTAATCTGTCAGCATTCCATAAATGTCCGAGATGTGAACACCCTTTAGGAAATCTGTCAGTATTAAGCCCTCAGGGGGGGCAGCTACAGTTTAAGGGGCCACTCCACTCTAAACAGAACTTCAACACTATTGATTCAGTAACAGGAGTGCCCACTGAATGTCATATCGATTTAGGAAATGGGGTCCTGGGTTGGAAGAAGCTTTGTAGACACACTGCACAACTTCTCTTGCACTGCCCTGTATTACAGCATGTCCGCAGAGTAAGGGTATGTTCACACGGTGGATTTTGGCGCCGACAGTCTCACCGCCTGAGGAGAAAACGATGCTGAACGTCCGAGGCGGATTCTTTGCCTCCTTTACGTGGTAATGGTTGGCACGGAAAACAGCGCAAAGAATTGAAACATCAATTACAGTATGCGTCAAAAACTCTTTAGTAATATTAGTAAAATTTTGTAAAATTTTGTCTGCACAACGACGCTGATTTATCATGAGTATAATGGAGGTCAGTGTACTGTCGAATCGGATGCTGATTCAGCGCTATACCCACTCCCAGAATCAGCACACAAATCTGTTGTGTGAACATACCTTAAAGGGGTTGTCTCATCTCACTGTTTCATAGAGTCAGTATCATTCTTTTATTCATGCATCCTATCACTTCCTGGTCAAGCTATGGGCAATTAGCATATTAGCTCCTTGTATTCAGACTTCTGCTAATTAGTATAGATAAGATAAACAATCATCTGCTACCAGGTCCAGAGACACTTCAGAGCTAAAGTAAACAGTAGTAATTTGTGTCTTGTCCAAAAGACCAGATAACACTCAAACTGCCTGCAGCTCTGTGAGATGACATCACTCCCTGCTATCAGATAAGACAAACAGCAAGGAAGAACATGCAAACATGTCGGTAACTTGAGAAACCAGAAAGCCCTCAGAAGGTGATAAAATCATTTGTAGCTCACCCCCCCCAAAAAAAGCAAAACTACTGTTCCCTAGATGTTGAAACCTAATCTTTGTAGTGAGACAACCCCTTTAAGAAAGAAAGCAGACTGCATCATTTACATATTTAGTACAGTTGAAAAAAGAAAAAATTTCCATTAAGTTCAATCAAAGGTGGGGAAGATGTGGCTGAAGAGAGGGGCAGGCAGTATTTTAAAGGAGTTTTCTCACTACACTGATTAGCTTTTAACATAAAAGGGACAGACAATTGAAGACTTTTTCTAAATGCTTTGTTGATTTTCTTTGGTGAGGGGATAAAGACGATTTTATCTCCTCTTAGAGCACACAGGTTTCTGGTTAAGACCATGTCTCCTTTATCTCTCACTGCTGCCGTCAGTCACTCACTTCGGCCATGGTCAATCACCTCCTGCAGAGTCTTAGGGTGCTTTCACACAGCGCAGTTTTGGTGCAGTTTTAACTGTTCTCCAAATAAACTGCCTTTATTATCAGCAAGCTTCTTTTACTTATCTAAACTGTTTGGAAAGTGAGTGATCAATTAGTGTGTGTGTAATCCACAAGACTTGTAATTGATTACTTACTTGAAACACCTTTCTGAACAATCTAGACAACTGAAAGAAGCTCGCTGGTAATAAAGGCAGTTTAATTGGAGCACAGTTAAAACTGCACCAAAACTGCACTGTGTGAATGCATCCTTACTGTAACGGATGAGCAGTAAAAGCGGGTAGTGGACCCACTGGACCACTGCCGGGATTGCTCTGAGGGGACATGGCTAAGCGACCACCAGGTATCTTCACAGACGTGCAGGTACTGAACGGACAAGGGACAGAACTAAAACAGACAAAGGCCAAACAGAGGCCGAGGGGCAAAACAAACAGAAACTAAGACAGGACACAATATCAAGAACATGACAGGAAACAAAGCAGAGACAAGTTAGGACACTGGCTAGGAACTAAGGCAGGAACCGACAAGGCAACCAACAGAAACGGCAGACACAGGGCAAGGACACTGACATAAGAACAGGGCAAAGAAACACAAACACTCAGACAGACACATGGCAGCACACCAACAAACATGGAGGATCCCACAAGGCCAGCAACAACACAATAACACAACAAGGATCAGGCAGGGAGTGTGGGAAAGAGCCGGCTTATAACCGTACAGGTGGAGAGAGATTGGCAGGGGAAGCCCAACCCTGCTGAACACTGTGACAATATAAGAGAGCATAATGTGGCCGCGCCTCTCTATAGAGCAAGAGGGAAATAGGGCAGCAGCCACCAGACAGTGGAGCAGCAAACCCAGCATGGGAAAATCTGCACCGCAACCACAAATGGATAAGCAGGGGGGGTGACTTATCTCTAGAAACTGACTTTAAAAGCTTCTCATTTACCTAAGTAAACACCCTTTAGAGCCCTGCAGCCTGTGTAATACATTTTGAGTGATTCTAAAGCTGGCTGTGAAACTGCCTGGTGAGAAAACCTCTTTAAGCTGTGTTTCCCCTAATAATGAAGACTTTGGAACCCATAAGGCAAAAAAACATATCTGCCCTAAAGGAATATTTTATTTCGGATTCCAAAATGGTCATCAGACCGGACACCAAGTTGCCCTTTACAGGTGAGTTTATTTGGCCAAAGACGATACACAAATAGAACTGGTATCACCTGTATGGGTTTTTGCTATTCAGCAGGATAAATTCCCTTCATTCACTCAGATATTCCAGTAGTTTTGGGGTACAATACTCTACGGATGGATATGTGGTTGTAAATAAACCGCAGGAGGACGGTGCGCCATCGGACTGGCGGCTTGGGTAGTAAATAAACCGCAGGAGGACGGTGCGCCATCGGACTGGCGGCTTGGGTAGTAAATAAACCGCAGGAGGACGGTGCGCCATCGGACTGGCGTCTTGGGTAGTAAATAAACCGCAGGGGACGGTGCGCCATCGGACTGGCGTCTTGGGTAGTAAATAAACCGCAGGAGGACGGTGCGCCATCGGACTGGCGTCTTGGGTAGTAAATAAACCGCAGGAGGACGGTGCGCCATCGGACTGGCGGCTTGGGTAGTAAATAAACCGCAGGTGGACGGTGCGCCATCGGACTGGCGTCTTGGGTAGTAAATAAACCGCAGGAGGACGGTGCGCCATCGGACTGGCGGCTTGGGTAGTAAATAAACCGCAGAAGGACGGTGCGCCATCGGACTGGCCTCATGGGTTGTAAATAAACCGCAGGAGGACGGTGCGCCATCGTACTGGCGTCTTGGGTATTAAATAAACCGCATCCGGACGGTGCGCCATCGGACTGGCGGCTTGGGTAGTAAATAAACCACAGGGGGACGGTGCGCCATCGGACTGGCGTCTTGGGTAGTAAATAAACCGCAGGAGGACGGTGCGCCATCGGACTGGCGTCTTGGGTAGTAAATAAACCGCATAACGACGGTGCGCCATCGGACTGGCGTCTTTGTAGTAAAAATACCGCAGGGGGACGGTGCGCCATCGGACTGGCGGCTTGGGTAGTAAATAAACCGAGGAGGACGGTGCGCCATCCAACTGGCGTCTTGGGTAGTAAATAAACCGCATAACGACGGTGCGCCATCGGACTGGCGTCTTGGGTAGTAAATAAACCGCAGAAGGATGGTGCGCCATAGCACTGGTGTCTTGGGTAGTAAATAAACCGCAGGAGGACGGTGCGCTATGGGACTGGTGGCTTGGGTAGTAAATAAACCCAGGGACGTGCGCCATCAAATCGTCTTGGGTATTAAATAAACCGCAGGGGGAGGTGCGCCATCGACTGGTTCTTGGGTATAAAAAAAAACCCATAAAAAACCGGTGCGGCCACGGTACTGGCGGCTTGGGTAGGAAATAAACCGCAGAAGATGGTGCGCCATAGCACTGGTGTCTTGGGTAGTAATAAAACCGCAAGGAGGACGGTGCGCTATGGACTGGCATCTTGGGTAGTAAATAAACCGCAAAAGAGGAACGGTTGCGTCCATCGGACTGGCGTCTTGGGGTTAAAAATAAAACCGCAATAGGACGGTTGCGCCATCGGACTGGCGGCTTGGGTAGTAAATAAACCGCAAGAGGACGGTGCGCCATCAGACTGGCGGCTTGGGTAGTAAATAAACCGCAGGAGGACGGTGCGCCATCGGACTGGCGTCTTGGGTAGTAAATAAACCGCAGGAGGACGGTGCGCCATCGGACTGGTGTCTTGGGTAGTAAATAAACCGCAGGAGGACGGTGCGCCATCGGACTGGTGGCTTGGGTAGTATGCATTTAACCTTGCTACTACTAGAGGAGCGAGACCTCCGGCCCATTTATCTCCGGAGCGCTCGTCATCACCTTACCCATGACTGATTATTGCCCAGACAAGCAGAAAAACTCCTTTACACAGAGTGAAGACAAATGTGAAAGAAAAGGAAATTCAGAGGCATGTCAGTCACTGGATCCTGTGTGCCCACAAACACTGCAATTACCCCACACAGAAACGACTGCCAGACGTGCTCCTGTAGTGCTGTAGCCTGGCTAGCACCACTGCACACATAGCTCTATGATTACTACTGTGCTGATGCAGGGATTTCAACCACTAGTTTTAAAGCTCCTCGTTTTCTATTTATCTGTAAACTCCAAGGTGAAACGTGAGCGGACACCGATGGCGTCTAATGAATCTCCACCTGACACGAGTGCAGCCAACCGTCCATAACATCAGCTCTCGTATGCGGACCAGCTCCGGGCACAGTGTGGCGGCACAGGAGGGGTAGGGGGCACTGTGGCTGTTACCACAGATGGGTTGGGAGCACTGTGCGCAGGGTTTCCACTACCATTTAAGGTGGTCGATGCTTATACGACCGTTAAATGAACAGTCTTGCCAGTTTGTCTATATTGGCCATTACAGTAATCAAACTACAACCGATACCATCTGAGGCATTCAAAGCTCATCAGATCTGGCAGGGCCAAAGCAAACACCTCCTCCGAAAAACGTACCCAGAAAGAGTATGCAAATCACTGAAAATAATACAATAAAGTCACATTATTATGACCACTTCCTACTTTTGATGCCGGCTGCGCGTAGCTTATGAAGGAAGTCATGTGAAGTGAGCTGGCTTGGTGAGTACATAAGTGTGATAGGCTGTCTGCACACATATCCCTCTTTGCCATCATGGTTCAAAGGGGCAATTTATCAGTTGTAAAGAGGGATCAATTCTGATTTTCTGGCCAAAGGTGATACTGTATTTAAAGTGTATCGTGAGTGGACAAATGCACCTGCCATATGACGATGCGGGAGGGCTGATGACACGCTACAGTGGAGCAGCTTACTGTCAAAACGAACCAGAGGCTACCAGATGTGTGTCTTAACACAGCAATTCGGCGAACCCTACTGCGTATGGGGCTCCAAAGCAGTTGGATCTCACTGCACCTCTGCCAATGAAGCTGCATGAAGGAAAGGCCTCACAGCAGCATCGGAATTGGATTTCTACTGATTGGTAAAGGTTTGGCTTCTCTGACGAGTTACATTTTCTGCTTCATTGAACTGATGAACATTGGCATGTCAGGCAAGAAACATCAGCGAACAAACACCCTGCAACCGTTGCTGGAAGAACAAGCTTTGGGCAAAGTTTTCATAGAATTCTCTGAGCCGCTCACCCATGCATAAGGCACTCTGAACCAATCTGATTATTAATCAATCCCCAGTTATGCACACCCATACTTGCTAATTGTCTTCCCTCGTCTTTCCTCCAGCAAGACATAGCAACATGTCACATGGCTAAAAATGTCCAACACTGGTTGGAAGAGCAAGACCTAGACTTCCAGGTACTAACCTGGTTTGGCCCCTCTAAAGGATCTTGCCATTGTAGATCTCCTCCATTACTTCCACCTGTCCCCAACATAATCTGTGCAAGATCTTACTCCGGAATTACTCCCCATGATTGAGAGTGCACAGGTAAATGTGTCCCCAGTAGGACAGCAATGGTCTGTGAGTAGACTTACCTATGAGCTACCAGAAGAAACTGGCAGCAAGAGCTTTAAAAGGGTGTTCCCATCTCAGACATTTATGGCCTATTAATAATGTATATATACTATATAAAAGTAATATATAAAATGTAGACACACGCTGATGTATGTTTTCGGGTATGTTCACATGGCGTTTTGGATCAAATTTTGGATCCGTGTTGGATCTGAAAATCGGATCCAAAAACGCTGCAGCAATCGCATGTGAAATATATCCAATACGTACCCAATCATGCAGCTGCGTGTTGCATGCAGCAGGATCACACCCTATCATTTTGAATAGGGCTCCTGCTGCATCTTTCGGATCCGTTCCAAGAATTGACGTGTCAATTCTTGGAACGGATCCGAAAGACGCAGTGACACACACATCGGCAATCACTCATGTGAACGCCGATGTGCGTCTCATAATAAAAGCAATGTAAATCACATTGCTATTTGTTAGCTGCGTGTTTGGGGTCCGTCAGACGGCTAAAGAGCGTATGTTACACGGAGGAAAAGATGCAGTGTGAACATACCCTTCATGTCACCTGATGCTGTAATCTAGTGAGTAAATATGGAACCTGGAAGGTAGGAGGTTAGCGATAACTAAAGCAGTTTTAGGCCAGTAACAGTGGGGGTTAACAGTGCATGTGTGCAGGATTAGCTATACACGTGCAAGCACTGTGATCCGTCCCTGCATAAGGGAGGCAGGCGTATCCTGGTGTGCCCCCAACACATAGGCTGGCGCTGGTAGCAGGGGACACAGTGCGTGGAGGGCAAGCAGATAGATGCCCCGCCGACTTATGACAGGAAGCAATTACAGAATATATTTTGTACATATGAACAGTTAGATCTAGAACAAAACAAAGCAGATGAAGCATGGTTGCCTTAAGAGCATTGCATCCATATGGCAGGCAATAACACAGCTTTTTACCAGGATTAAGGGCAGAGCCCATTGAGATTACGAGCTCAGCAGCAGTTGGCACACATACCGTGACGGGGCGACTTCCGAGAAAGTTCAGGTCGCTGTTCTCACCAAAAAGGTAACCTTCAGGGTGGCTGGACTCAAACTTCTCTCCGCCCATGATAAAGTGGCTGGCAAAGTAGCTCCCTGGATAGAGAAATATGTGCAAATCAGACAAACATACAATTTAGCCACATCATCTTCTGTGGTACAGAGTGCAACAGCAGAATGTAGCCCTTGACATAAGAGCTTACAATCTAACAAGATACATGAGTGCTGCATAAGCTGCGTTAAAGGGGATTTTGCCATGAAGCGAGTTCCTTACCTCCTTATCAGCTCAGGGGAGAATATAAACAAATCATGCTGAGTCATGAACGCTGCAGGGGTGAGCAGAGAGCGAGGAAGAAGGGAGCGTCTAAAAAGTTTACTCAAATAATAACATTACAACAGTGGATTCTCTATACAGCAGAAAGCCTCATACACTGCACATTTCTCCCCAGCCCCTTGAAAGCTCATTCATGTTCACAGTCATCAAATAAGAAGTGCAAACACGCAAGCACAGCCAGATCAGCTCCTGTCAGTGTCCTGGTCGGGTCTAATGTAAACTTTCAGGAAACTAAGGGGGACTGAGCAATGCTGTAGCTTTCACAGGCTTCACTTTTTGTAATCACATATTTAGAAAAGTGATTAAATACCCATTTTGGAGGATCCCACGTCAACATTACATCGTGGCAAAACCCATTTAAAGGTGATTTCCCTCCAACGCAGAAAATGTAAATTGCCACAACTACAATAGGGGTAGTCAGATGGGAAAATATATCGAATTATAACATAGTGGAACTTCTGCACCATTGACACCACTGGAACTCCAGATTATTGGAAGTTTTACACTACTGAATATTTTACACACACCGAGGTATACGGACAAATCTACCAAGTCCACCACTAGCAGGGGGCACTTATGGGTGCAGGTCCTAATCAGGCGTCTTGATTACTTCTATGGAGCTATATTGCTAGCACTGGTGTGGCACAGATATATCCATTTATACAGTAACAATCTTGAGTTGGATCCCATAGAAATCCCAGTGTAAATAGAGCTACACGGCTTTAGATGGAAACTAAAATAGCCACCACTGCAATCACAAAATAGAATTCGGCTCATCCATTTTTAGACTTTGAAGCCAAAGGTGCACAAGTCATTTTATTTTTTGTTTAGACTGGAGCCATGAGGTATGACTGCTGCCCACCTGTTCTGCACCAGCACTCCAGCATGGGACTACGGCATACGGGACTGATGGAATTTTACTATCTACAGTACCTTGCAAAAGTATTCGGCCCCCTTGAACTTTTCAACCTTTTGCCACATTTCATGCTTCAAACAATGAGAGAAAAATTTTATTTTTTTGTGAAGAATCAACAAGTGGGACACAATTGTGAAATGGAATGAAATTTATTGGATATTTTAAACTTTTGTAAAAAATAAAAAACTGAAAAGTGGGGCATGCAAAATTATTCGGCCCCCTTAAGTTAACACTTTGTAGCGCCACCTTTTGCTGCGATTATAGCTGCAAGTCGCTTGGGGAATGTCTCTATTAGTTTTGCACATCGAGAGACGGAAATTCTTGCCCATTCTTCCTTGGCGCACAGCTGGAGCTCAGTGAGGTTGGATGGAGAGCGTTTGTGAACAGCTGGAGCTCAGTGGAGGTTGGATGGAGAGCGTTTTGTGAGCAGCTGGAGCTCAGTTGAGGTTGGATGGAGAGCGTTTGTGAGCACTGGAGCTCAGTGAGGTTGGATGGAGAGCATTTTGTGAGCAGCTGGAGCTCAGTGAGGTTGGATGGAGAGCGTTTGTGAGCAGCTGGAGCTCAGTGATGGTTGGATGGAGAGCGTTTGTGAACACTGGAGCTCAGTGAGTTTGAGTGGAGAGCTGTTGTGAGCCAGTTTTCAGCTCTTTCCACAGATCTCGATTGGATTCAGGTCTGGACTGTGACTTGGCCATTCTAACACCTGGAGACGTTTATTTGGGAACCTTCCATTGTAGATTTTGCTTTATGTTTGGGATCATTGTCTTGTTGGAAGATAAACCTCTTTTGCAGACCTGAGACTGGGGGCCGAATAATTTTGAACGCCCCACTTTTCAGTTTTTTACAAAAGTTTACAATATCCAATAAATTTCGTTCCACTTCATAACTGTGTCCCACTTGTTGATTCTTCACAAAAAAAAAAAAAAAATTAATACATTTATGTTTGGAGCCTGAAATGTTGCAAAAGGTTGAAAAGTTCAAGGGGGGCCGAATACTTTTGCAAGGCACTGTATGTTATGCCTCATTGCATAATCAGGCAGGTTTGCCATTCAGGAGATAGGTGGCTAAGAAGAGACCATCCTAATGGGAGCTGTAGTGATGCCATATTGGATGCCATCCAGCAAAAAGAGAATGTGAGTAACAGACTACCAAAAAAGGGTGAATTAAGGACGTCGGTCAGTGAGGGATTTGCTATGGACCATGCTGGATAGTGGAGGCAGTAAAGGATATATTTATTCCAGCAGATCATACGCAGTTAGCTACGATGGACATAACATATGCTGAAAATTACTTTATAGAGGAATAAAAGTCAGAGAAATGACTTCATAAAATGAGACGACTATAAAAAGCCACAATTAAGAGTAAGCAGCCGAAAACCATTAAGGCGAACAGTCATTCAAGAAACTGAAGGTCTGACAGGAACCTTATGAATAATCCATAGTGGAAGGGCTGTCAGGCGTCTAACCTCCAGAATATATTACATATAATTCATTGTATGACCTATTTCTCCCCAACCCATGTGCGAGACAGAACGCAGTGATAGAGGAATGACAGTGACCACCCCCCCCCGCCGCTGACCTCCAACACGTGAGCCCTGGTGCGGAACGGACTTTCAGGCGGCGAGAGGTTAATCCGCGGTCCGAGACCATTTAACGCTCATAAAAGAGCCCGAACTTCCTCTGCACAATATATTATTCATGCAGACGGCTTTCTGAATCACCTGCATTATTTAGCAGCAGAGGTAGAGGTGCAGTGAAGGATGAGGCCTGGAGGGAGTGGGGGCCTCCATGTTCAGGTAGAAATTGGAGGACATTTCAAGAGGAATCAACGTGAAGGCTTTTCTGAGGCGCAGCAGCTAGTTCACCCGGTGACGAGCAGAGGTCACGCACTTGACTCCGTCTCACAGCAGCACAGGCTCTGCGGTTTCCAGCAGAGGACAATTTTAGGGAGCTCTGCGCAGAGGACTACATTGTATAAATGAGAACAATCAGGTAATAACTCCATGTGCCGAGCGGGCGCCCTGACAATGCACAATGACATTGCTTGCTGATGAGATGACAGCGGCGCTGCGGAGACTCCTGCCCTGTGCGAGGCTCTGCAGGGCTGATGCAGTAAGTTAATGCAGTCGCGCTGGATGCAGACAGGCTGCTGTACCTCCCACCGTCCTGAGCGGCTCCATCCACCAGACCATTGTCTGCTATACACACGGCGTGTACAGACACCGACTTGGGGCCCCCTACAAAGAGGGGCAGACTGGTCAGACAAGCTCCCCAGCGCTAGAGAGGTTAGATGCAGAGCAGGCATCCCCAAACTACAGCCCTCCAGCTGCTGGGAAACTACAACTCCCATCATCAGGGCCATCTTTTCCATTGGGCACACTAGGCACTTGCCCGGGGGCCCCACAAGTATAGGGGCCCCAAGAAGGGTATGCTAGTCCCAGGAATACAAGAAACATACCCAGGATCCCATGGTCGGATTTGCTTATTTTACTGTCTGTGTGTTTTTAGGATGTGCAAACCAATAAAAATCATGGTGGTGAAGGGAGCCAAAGGCTCCCTGCCCTGCCAATCAGTTTTGTAGGCTGCCAGTGGCTAGACATAAGTGGCATGATAATATGGGATTGTTTGGGGGTGGCTAGAGGAATGACCTAGTGTGATGTCATGTTTTTGGACAGGGCCCACCGTAGTGCTATGCCAAGGGGCCCATAATACTGTTAAGACGGCTTTGCCCATCATTCCCACTGTTATAAATTATATAAATGCATGATGGGATTTGTAGTTTCCCAAAAGCTGTAAGGTCGCAGTTTGAGGATGCCTGATGTAATGAACGCCATCATGTCAGGGGATGTTCTTCCTATGTGTACTCATTAGCACCGGCTGCTGTGCCCCGAGATTACTCCTGTCCATGTGCAAACTCATCCGAGACATAAAGAACACCGCACACAGCATTCCTCCCCGATTCTGCGGACACATGGATCACAAGAGCCACGCGTGTATTAGTACTCAGGAGCGGTAGGCTCACCACTGGCAGATCTACACTGATAGCATGCAGAGCAATTCCTTCTAGGTCAGGCATCCTCAAACTGCGGCCCTCCAGCTGTTGGGAAACTACAACTCCCATCATGCATTTATACAATCTACAACAGTGGGCATGATGGGAGTTGTAGTTTCCCAACAGCTGGAGGGCCGCAGTTTGAGGATGCCTGTTCTAGGTGGAGAGATGGAAGGAGCTGGGCTCCAGCATGTGCTGCAACCAGGGCTATGAGAGCAATGAAGTGGTGTCAAACACAAGGCCCCCGCCATCTTATTTTACGAGGGGCTTGCAAAGCTTTGTTTTCTACAGTCTTAGGGTATATTCACACGGCTTATAGGGATACAGATTGGGCACTGAATCAGCGGCCAAATCTGACTGCGATCTGCCTAACAGTATTTAGAATAAAAAATCCAGTTTCCTCAGCACTTAAAGGGGTTGTCTTACTACAAAGATTAGCTTTCAAAATGTAGGGAACACTAAATGAAGAAGTTTTTCAAATATATTGCTTTGATCATCTTTTTTTGTTAAGGAGCTACAAATGATTTTATCACCTTCTGAGGGCTTTCAGGTTTCCCAAGTGACCGACCTGTGTACTTCTCCCCTGCTGATTGTTCTATCTGATAGCAGGGAGTGACGTCATCACACAGATCACAGCCTGAAGTGAGAGCTTGTCTGTTATCTGATCTTTCAGACAAAAGACAGTAATTACTCTACAATTTACATTAGCTCAGAAGCTTCCCCAGACCTCAGAGAAGGTAATTTAGCTAATCTAGACTAATAAACAGAAGTCTGAATACATGGAGCTCATATGCTAATTATAGACAGCTTGACCAGGAAGTGACAGAGCCAAGCAGCATTATTTCATTCATGCATCCTATGAAACTTTGAGATGAGACAACCCCTTTAAAGTACTGATGTCAATCCTTGAGGCGGATTCAGTGTACTGGAAGCTGAAAACATGCCTCTGAAATCAGCGTCAGATCGACATCCAAAATCCAGGCTGACTGATGAGGATACTAGGTGTGGATCCCATGCTGATCCAGCCAAGAGACATTCGGCCCACCATAATGCTGATGTGGCCCTCGGTGAATTGAGTCTGACAGAGGTAGGAGCTGAAACAAGAGACTGTGGGGACCTATACAAAAGGGACACACGGCTAGGCGATGTTGGGGTCAGGTCCGCGTCAGGTTCTCTGTACTGATTCTGCAGAATAAAATATGCGCACTCAGAAAAAAGGCACCAATTGATGCGGATTTTGACACAGAGTAAAACCTGGGACAATCCATGTGCATTTGGTGAAGGTCTTATTCTGCAGATAACCCACGTTTCCATAACCCCTCTGATATAGCCAGGGCTGTGGAGTCGGAGTCGTGGAGTCGGAGGCGTCATAAAAGGTACCAACTCCCAAAATATATAATAAGTTGGTCCAGTTAGTTCTATGCAAAGAGCAAGAGGCATTGGGTCCGGCCATCTGCTACTGCTCCCATAATCTTCAGTCCTTATCACATGAGGAGTGAAAGATGACAGGGAAACAGGCAAAGCGCTGCCCCAGGGAAAAGATTCTGCTCCCAGGGCAAACAGATGTCATCAAAATTTTTCACCTGTTTTTCAAAGAAGTAGAAGAGTTCAACCTTTCTAAAAAACTGACTGTGGCTGAGGCAATTCCCTTATACCCTAAAATTTGTTAGAGATGTTGCCCCCTGTTAGTCACCGATTTGCCCCCACCCAAGTTAGTGTAGAGAGGCCTTCTCTAGCCTGGAAATAATGAATCAGATGGGAGGTCCATGTATGCAGGATCTGATGGAGGCGATACTATTTCTCAAGAACAAATTCAAAGACTCCACAAATGTTCCCTGGCATTGTTTTTGCCCATATTCACAATTTTTTTTGTTGTTCTAAAGTCCAAATCCAATAAATATATTTTTACACTGACAAGAAAAAGGGGGGTAACAATGTTTTTGAACTTGTGACTTTCTTGCTCCATATCTCCCATCACTACAGCTTTGTACATGAGGCTACTGTAATTTTATATACAGTCATCTTACCGATCTTTACATAAATTTGACCTGCAAGTATTTAGCATCTGCTTAGTTACAAAATTTTGCCCTAAAAATCAAAATGTTAATTTTTATTATTTTGTTAGTATTTGGAAAATTCACCTTTTGGCTTTCAAACTCTGCTGGAATCCTTCTGGGCTCTGGGTCAGATTCAAGCACAAACTTGACCAAAATCTGATCCCAGGTCCTTCTTACACATTCCCAATGTTGGTGCACGACTGGACTTGGATACAAATACAGCTTTTTCTTCAACTCCACCCCCAAGTGTTCAAAAGATCAAAACATTGTTACCCTTTTGCTTTAGTGTCTGTTCAACCTAAATAGTTGATTATTGTATGATAAGTTGATAAACAGCCTGATGGGACCCTTTTACTACAGTAAGTATATCACTTAAACAAAGCGCCCTGTATGAGGGAAATCAAGGGGTCGGAGGTTTGGAAATTGAGGAGTCGGAAATCGGGGCTTCGGCTTGCCGACTCCACAGCCCTGGATATAGCCTTACAGAGTTTTCGCTGGGGACCCGAAGTGGACTCCTATCAATGCAAGGCTATCTTCACACTCTTGTGCAGTGTACACTTAGGGCTTGACCCCATGGCAAGGGGTTTTGGACAGTTTTCGGTTTTGAGAACCCCTAGAATGGACCTCTATGGAAAATCCATGTAGAGAGCACCAGTGCGCAAATTTTCCGCCTGACGTTTATTGCACCGTCGGCAGTCTGAAAAACATAGAACATGTTCATTCTTCGTTTTCGGACGGAATATGAACATGTTTATGCAAAGGGGGACGGGCTTTTCTCCGCAAACAGCCATGTGCACAACCGCAAAACAGAGCAAATACCGGTCGCATAATCCCACCTGTATCTGCTCTCTGCCGTGGTGGGGACAAGCCCTTACTGTAAGCATCAGGAAAGCTTCTGACACATTAGAAGCTCACCTGAGGAAGGTGAAGAAGAATGCCCTTCATCAGGCAGTACACAAGGACACAGCGGACCGCACCACTCCACACACAATAGCACACCAAGCAGTGTACGCCTTGCCTTTTGCAATGGGAGCCTATGGGTGAATGATGCCACTGCACAGCTCCAACGGAGGCTACAAGACACCATGTGAAAGAAGCCCAACACGTTCACATATCCTGCACCTTTGTGGGTTTTCATGAAGAACAGCCCATGTGATAAAAATAAGAAACTGCAGCAAAAACTGCGAGGTCATCAATCACTTAAAGGAACAGCTCCAGTAAGAGGTTGCTAGAACTTCCTGCAGAAGCACACAAGGCTATAAGGGAATGCAAAAGGAGTTTGGGATTCACTCACGGGGACATCCGGCTGCTTGTCAATGTGAAAGACAGCTGCCCCCAAACACGGTCAGTAACCCGGCCTTACAAGCAGGGGGCTCCAAATATGCAGCAAGCTATTCCGGCTCCCCTGTGGCAGCCCACATGACTACTATTCCCAGAAGCCTATAGAGCGTTAGATGGACAAAGGAGAGGCTGCTGAAGCCAGTGGTCAGTGCATCCTCACAGCCAAGGCCACCGCTAATCCCACCCCGGATAAACTCCCTGAGCAGACACAGTGCACGTCTTCCTCAGTCATACAGTTCAGATAGATTGCTCTCCCAGCATGGTGGGTGGGTGGGGGCTTCCTCCTCACATACATGTGAAGAACATACAGAGCATTGGAAAATACTGCAGGGAAATAGTAATCATTCAAGTTATAGCATAAATATATGTGAGCACAGCTGACTTACCGGGGGGCTGAACTCCCAGCAGCGCCTCCACAGGAGACATGAAGCATTACATAGTGTCCATTCATATCAATTGATGGTCCATGTAATGATTGGACATGTCGGGTCCTCCAGAACAGGATGCTCTGGGTAATGGCTGATAGATTATAGGTTCATAACTGGGACCATCCCCCTAACACAGTCAGAACTGCAACCCACAGAAGAGAACAGACTGCACCCAGCACTATCCCAGGGACGATGCTTAGTATGAAAGGAGAACACGTTGAGGGGCATCAGTGACGCTGAGGTCACCACATGATGGCCCAGCCTCAGTCACTGGGTGCTCGCTGCCTTCCCTCCACCCTGAGGCCTATGGACCAGCTTATTCCGCCTACAGGGACTTGGTCACTTTTCACTGAGTCTGCAGATCTGGTAGGATGGATTGATGATTGAGTTCAAGGTCAGTAACTGCCTTATGGCCGAAGCAAGCATCTCCTCCTCCATCCCCAGCTCCAGGGGAGGTCTCCACCGACGCCTCAGATAAAAGGGTCTATAATGAAGAAATGGCACAAGTGCTCCGCCCCCCCGCCACTCACCAGACTTGGGAGGGTATCTGTAGACGGAGTTAGACGGCATGTCCACCTCTTCAACTCCTGCATGCTGCCGGCTCGTGAGCGCACCCATCGTCACCGAGGTGAAGGCTCCTATTACTGTGCGGCCATCTCCCCAGTCACTGAGATAAAGAGACAACAGATTTATTACCTGAGAAGATGAGAAACACAAGATGCCGGAGGGGCCAGTTCTGGTGCCTGGTAGTCAGGGGGCAGGATACGTAGCAGCACTATGACCCTACAGAGGTAGGTACAGGCCGCACCATCACACCGGCCATAGAGACCTGTACGGCTGCCTGAACCTGCAGGACACCTATCACACCCCAGCACTATGACCCTACAGAGGTAGGTACAGGCCGCACCATCACACCGGCCATAGAGACCTGTACGGCTTCCTGAACCTGCAGGACACCTATCACACCCCAGCACTATGACCCTACAGAGGGAGGTACAGGCCGCACCCCCACACCGGACATAGAGACCTGTACGGCTTCCTGAACCTGCAGAACACCTATCACACCCCAGCACTATGACCCTATGGAGGGAGGTACAGGCCGCACCATCCCACCCGCCATAGAGACCTGTACGGCTTCCTGAACCTGCAGGACACCTCTATCACACCCCAGCACAATGACCCTACAGAGGTAGGTACAGGCCGCACCATCACACCGGACATAGACCTGTGCAGCTCCCTGAACCTGCAGGACACCTATCACACCCCAGCACTATAACCCTACAGAGGGAGGTACAGGCCGCACCCCCACACCGGACATAGAGACCTGTACGGTTTTCCTGAACCTGCAGGACACCTATCACACCCCAGCACTATGACCCTCTGGAGGTAGGTACAGGCCGCACCATCACACCGGCCATAGAGACCTGTACGGCTTCCTGAACCTGCAGGACACCTCTATCACCCCCAACACTATAACCCTACAGAGGTAGGTACAGGCCGCACCCCCACACCGGACATAGAGACCTGTGCAGCTCCCTGAACCTGCAGGACACCTCTATCACACCCCAGCACTATGACCCTACAGAGGTAGGTACAGGCCGCACCCCCACACCGGCCATAGAGACCTGTCCGGCTACCTGAACCTGCAGGACACCTCTATCACCCCACCGCTATATCCCAACACAGGTAGGTACAGGCCGCTCCCCCACACCGGGCGTAGAGACCTGTGCAGCTCCCTGAACCTGCAGGACACCTCTATCACACCCCAGCACTATGACCCTACAGAGGTAGGTACAGGCCGCACCATCACACCGGACATAGACCTGTGCAGCTTCCTGAACCTGCAGGACACCTCTATCACACCCCAGCACTATGACCCTCTGGAGGTAGGTACAGGCCGCACCCCCACACTGACCATAGAGACCTGTGCAGCTCCCTGAACCTGCAGGACACCTCTATCACACCCCAGCACTATGACCCTCTGGAGGCAGGTACAGGCCGCACCCCCACACCGGACAACCTGTGCGGCTTCCTGAACCTGCAGAACACCTATCACACCCCAGCACTATGACCCTACAGAGGGAGGTACAGGCCGCACCCCCACACCGGACAGAGACCTGTACAGCTTCCTGAACCTGCAGGACACCTCTATCACACCCCAGCACTATGACCCTCTGGAGGCAGGTACAGGCCGCACCCCCACACCGGCCATAGAGACCTGTGCACCTGCCTGTGGGGCCACAGAGGGGGATCACACCCCGGCTGCAGATCCCGCCGGGCACCATTCTCTGCCAGCAGCCTGATCTCATGGTGACATCACAGATAGAGCTTCACTATAAGCAGAGTGCCCAACACTGGCACAATGCACTGATCGCACGACCCCAGAGGCGGCCCTGCACCCAGCCAGCAGAACTTCTGGCGACAGCATCACCCTCATGCACGGGACCTAACACTGCACCCCTGTACCCGGCAGTGACCTGCCCGCTGGTGCCGTCCCTACAGCCCCCAGCATTCCCCTGCACACAGAACTGTGACGGGCCAACCCCAGCCGCCAGCAGCGCCCGTACCTGTCCGGCTCCTGACACCGGTCCCGCAGCAGCTGCAGCACACGCCAGTGACGTCACTCTAGCGCTGGGAACCCCTCCCCCTCGGCGAACTCTGCCATTGATGATGGAGAAGGCGGAGCCACCGTCCCCATGACAACCATGTTCTCTCACGGAGAAGTCCCAGTCTTGGGGCAGTGACCGGCAGCAGAGGGCGGAGCCCGGGCAGTGACCGACAGCAGAGGGAGGAGCCCGGGCAGTGACTGACAGCAGAGGGAGGAGCCCGGACAGCAGAGGGAGGAGCCCGGGCAGTGACCGGCAGCAGAGGGAGGAGCCCGGGCAGCAGAAGGGAGGACTCCGGGCAGTGACTGACAGTAGAGGGAGGAGCCCGGGCAGTGACTGACAGTAGAGGGAGGAGCCCGAGCAGAGACTGACAGAAGAGGGAGGAGCCCGTGCAGCAGAGGGAGGAGCCCGGGCAGTGACTGACAGCAGAGGGAGGAGCCCGAGCAGTGACTGACAGCAGAGGGAGGAGCCCGGGCAGTGACTGACAGCAGAGGGAGGAGCCCGGGCAGTGACTGACAGCAGAGGGAGGAGCCCGGACAGTGACCGGCAGCAGAGGGAGGAGCCCGGGCAGTAAAACTGACTCAGCAGAGGGAGGAGCCCGGGCAGTGACCGGAAGCAGAGGGAGGAGCCCGGGCAGTGACCGACAGCAGAGGGAGGAGCCCGGGCAGTGACCGTCAGCAGAGGGAGGAGCCCGGGCAGTGACCGGCAGCAGAGGGAGCCCCCCGGGCAGGCACTGGCAGCTCTGAGCACAGTAGACGCCGCGCATGAGCCGAGACCGGGGCCAGCAGAAAAGGAGTAGAGAGACTGGGAGGAAGACTACTCGCATAGAGGGGGAGCCGTGCAGCAGCGGACCTGGGGCATTACGGCAGAAAGAGGGAGGAGCCCGGGCAGCAGAGGGGGGAAACCCCGGGCAATGCCGGCAGAAAAGGGGGAACCGACAGTGCTGAAGCGAGGGAGGGGGGCAGTGCCCCGGCAAGAGGGAGGGCCCGGGCGTGACGCAGCAGGGGAGGAGCCCGGACAGTGACCGACGTGGGGAGGAGCCTGGGCAGTGCCGGCAGCAGGGGGAGGAGCCCGGGCATAAATGACAGTAGGGGGAGGACCCCCGGGCAGTGACTGACAGTAGAGGGAGGAGCCGGGGCAGTGACCGGACAGAGGGGGGGCCCCGGGCGTGCCCGGAAGAAGGGGGGACCCCGGGCAGTGACCACAGCAGAGGGAGGACCCCGGGGCAGTGACCGACATCAGAGGGAGGAGCCCGGGCAGTGACCGGCAGCAGAGGGAGCACCCCGGGCAGGCACTGGCAGCTCTGAGCACAGTAGACGCCGCGCACTGCAGCCTGACCGTGGCCGCCAGCAGTAAAGGTCATGATAGCAGCGAGCTGGAGAGGAAGCTGACGATCGTCATCTAGAGGGCGTTGGTGCCGCTGCAGTCGCACGATGCTTCTGTCTGACCAATCTCATCGGGTGGAGCTGATACTTTCTGCTTTTGGGACATAATTTTGCGCCCACACAATGTATGTAGAATGCGCAGCTACAATCATTAGTCGTCTCTGTTAGGACATGTCCCCACTGCACGGGTTTTCCGTCCGGAGGTTTTTCCGCCTGCGGTCCGCCCGCAAAACATTGTGCTAACACAATCTTCCCTTCGGTTTCCGGACGGAATCTGTGCAAGCCAATGTGAAGGGGGAGAGCTGGCCGCAAAACAGGACAAAAACCGGCCGGTATTTGTCCTATGCCGTGAGAACGCGCCCTTAGGGATGTTCAGCCGAGCAGCCGGTGTATAGCGGCGTATTTTGACGTGTAACTGTGCTGCAATTCCCCGACGTGCGCCCCGCACAATCCATAGGTCTCATTCAGAGCTGGATGATTACCTGCAGTTTTCCCCACACTCCCACTGAATGTCAGCCGGACAGCGCCTACTCCTGAAGCAACAGGCGTATAGCGGCACACACAGCACGCGCAGCTATACACCTGCAATACATCTTGTGAACATAGAGGTACGCGCTGCGCAGTCTTCCCGTACGATGCTAAACGCCCGTAGAATGAAGATATGTCACTTCTTGCCAGCGCTTGCAGAACTGGAGAAATAGAGTGTCACACAGCATTTATTGGGGTGTAGTGTATTGTGCTCAGGGTGAGTTCACACGTCATCCTGCGCGCCACAAAACCCCTGGTGTTTTAGAAGTACGTGCTATCCAACGGCGTGCTGGGAGGCCGAACCAATCACTTTTTTCTCCCGGCGCGCAGTACGCATCAGGGAAAATGGAGGGAAATCATAGCGCTGAGAGCTCTGATTACCATAGTTACAGTCCGCACCTCGGGGGGTCTTGCAGCACGATTACACTACGAAATACTGACATGTAAACATAACCTAAGTGTATGGCCCCACAGCATAGACAAAATACCGGTCAGATTCTGTCTTAAGAATCCAGCAAGTATTTCATCGTCTTTTGAACGGTTTTGGGGGACAGTTCTGTTCGCGGTTTGCGTTCACCCTTCCCCCTTAACCAGTGAATAGCAGAGATTCTGTACAAAACCAAGTGGAAGATTATACACGTTCTAAGTTTTTTGAAACGCCGGCAGTGTGAAAATGTAGTATAGGAGAAGAAAAAGATTGTCCAACCACAAGGAGCAAAACAGTAACAATGCAGTTACATGATAAGAATCTGCAGAACTAAGCATATGCTAAATAGTTGCAGGTGACAGTTGTGTATGAGATAGCCAAGATGATTGTCTATAAAATGATGGGAGTCTCATGTTGAAAGCTGTAGTGGATGGTGAGATATGGAGCCTGAAAGTCAAAAGTTCAAAACATTGTTACCCTTTTGCTTGTCAGTGTAAAATATATTTATTGGATACAACTTTAGAACACAAAAAGCTTTAATAAATTGTAAATACACAAAACGCTGCAGTAAGTGGGGGAAAAAATTTTTCCACAAAAACATCCTGAATAACATTTGTGTATGAATTTGTTCCGAGAAACAGTATTGCCTCCATCAGATCCTGCATACATGACCTCAAATCTGATCTCATTATTTCCAGGCTAAAGAACGGCCTCTCGACGCTAATTTGGATTAGGGCAAAGCAGTGACAATTTCAGGGTATAAAGGAATTGCCTCAGCCACAGTCAGTTTTGATGAATGGTTGAACACTTCTACTTCTTTGAAGGCAGGTGAAAAATGTTGCTGAAAACTGGTCAATCTGTTTGCTATAGAAGTGGAATATTTACCCCTGCGGGAACGCTTTGCCTGCTCCACGTCATCCAAATACTTTTCAAAATTACACTCCTCATCTGATGAGACTGAAGATATAGAGCAGAGGCACTGGCAAGACCCAATTCCTCTTGCTCTTGGCACTGCATTGAACTAACTGGACCAATTTATTAGATGTTTTTGTAGTCTGATTCAGTCCATTTTATAATGACTCCGATTCCACCAAAATGGGCACCGACTCCACAGCCCTGTGAAAAACACATTAAGAATTGACGCACTTATTTTTACTGACGAAATTGTGTCCAAAAAACGGCTCACAATTCCGCTTGTGAAATCCGCTTCATGAGAACAGTAAGGGGCATTTTACATTCTACTCAATGAAGGAAGATTTGAAGCTTGTCTGAGGCTGACTTTGGACCATTTTCCAGCGTGTTCGGGTATGCCCACATGGCAAGGTTTGCAGATGGATTTCAGACAGTTTTCGGATTTGAAAACCGACTGTCAACCCTCCCCATAGATGCCAATAGAAAATCCGCCCAGTAGTCTACATTGCATGGTTTTCTACTGGGCAGATTTTCTATTTGTCTGTGGGGAGGGTTGACAGTCGGTTTTCAAATCCGAAAACTATCTGAAAAGCCATCTGAAAAAGTGCGAGATGTTTTTTGGACGCAATACGGCCGTAAACATGTGACGTCAATTCTTGATCACTAAAATACACATATGTTGGGTAATCTTTAGTGATTGGTTGATTGTTTATTGGTTAACATTGATTGAGAATGGGATTGTAATATGTATATATATTGTATTGGTGAGATTCACTTTTATGCTGTTTGAGAAAGGCCACGCTATATGGGCTGAAGCGCTTCTACACTCACCGGCCACTTTATTAGGTACACCTGTCCAACTGCTCGTTAACACTTAATTTCTAATCAGCCAATCACATGGCGGCAACTCAGTGCATTTAGGCATGTAGACATGGTCAAGACAATCTCCTGCAGTTCAAACCGAGCATCAGTATGGGGAAGAAAGGTGATTTGAGTGCCTTTGAACGTGGCATGGTTGTTGGTGCCAGAAGGGCTGGTCTGAGTATTTCAGAAACTGCTGATCTCCTGGGATTTTCACGCACAACCATCTCTAGGGTTTACAGAGAATTGGTCCGAAAAAGAAAAAACATCCAGTGAGCGGCAGTCCTGTGGGCGGAAATGCCTTGTTGATGCCAGAGGTCAAAGGAGAATGGGCAGACTGGTTCGAGCTGATAGAAAGGCAACAGTGACTCAAATAGCCACCCGTTACAACCAAGGTAGGCAGAAGAGCATCTCTGAACGCACAGTACGGCGAACTTTAAGGCAGATGGGCTACAGCAGCAGAAGACCACACCGGGTGCCACTCCTTTCAGCTAAGAACAGGAAACTGAGGCTCCAATTTGCCCAAGCTCATCGAAATTGTACAGTAGAAGATTGGAAAAACGTTGCCTGGTCTGATGAGTCTCGATTTCTGCTGCGACATTCGGATGGTAGGGTCAGAATTTGGCGTCAACAACATGAAAGCATGGATCCATCCTGCCTTGTATCAATGGTTCAGGCTGGTGGTGGTGGTGTCATGGTGTGGGGAATATTTTCTTGGCACTCTTTGGGCCCCTTGGTACCAATTGAGCATCGTTGCAACACCTTGTGGAATCTATGCCACGAAGAATTGAGGCAGTTCTGAAGGTAAAAGGGGGTCCAACCCGTTACTAACATGGTGTACCTAATAAAGTGGCCGGTGAGTGTATGTTTAGTCAATTCTTGAGGCGTTTTTCACAATGAGTCGGTGCTCATTTTGGTGGAAGTCAGAGTTGTTATAAAATGGACCGACTCCCAACATACATAATAAATTGGTCCAATTCAATGCAGTGCCAAGAGCAAGAGAAATTGGGTCTTGCCAGTGCTACTGCTCCCATATCTTCAGCCTCAGCAGATGAGTTTAATTTTTAAAATTATCTGGATGCCATGGAGCAGGCAAAGGGGATAGATTCCGCTCCCATAGCAAACAGATTGATCATATTTCAGAACATTTTTTCACTTGCTTCCAAAGTAGTAGAAGAGTTAAACTGTAAGGCCATGTTCACACGGCTAAAACTGGGACGTATTTCGCGCCATACTGCGCTAAATACGGGGCGAGATACGTTCCAGTCATTACGGTAATCCACAGTTCTCTATGAGAACTGTGGATTATGTCTCGTCTCCCTGCTCAGACAATACGCCGATCGGGGAGAGAAGTGACATGTCAATTATTCATGGCGTATATGCGCTGAGAACTATGCATGTCTATGGGGCCGACGGGCTGCCGGCCTCCCCGCTCCCATGTACACAGGGCGTAATTGCGCGGCGAAATACGTCCCACAATTACACCGTGTGAACCTAGCCTTAATCAGAACGGACTGTGCCTGAGGCAATTCCTTTACACCCTGAGATTGTTAGAGATGTTTCCCATGTGGTTACCCCTTTGCCACCAACCCAAGTTAGTGTAGAGAGGCCGTTCTCTAGCCTGGAAATAATGAGATCAGATGTGAGGTCATCTATGCAGGATCTGATGGAGGCAATACTGTTTCTCAGAAAAAATTCATAGACTGCACAAAAGTTATTCAGTACGTTTTTGTTGAAAACTATTTATTCCCACTTACTGCAGCGTTTTGCATATCTACAATTTATTAAATCAGAGTCAACAAGTCGGCTCATCAAAAGGTCTATCAGTTCTAAGGCAGTGGAGGCGACTCGTATGCTTCTTAATAGTAAGATCATAGATGTCCATGTAAGCACCGGGCAACACATATTACACAGGTCTGGAATGATGGCCTGAAAAAAGGTGAAGAAGCCGCAACTTAAAATCTTGTCATAAGAAGCGTCGGCTCAAGATTGCCAAAAAGTATAAAAAATGGAAGATTGAAATCAGGTGATTTAGAGCGATAAAATGAAAGTCAATAGACCGGGCTCTGATGGGGGCAAATGGGTTTGGAAGAATCAAGGGAAAAGGGGACTAATGGATCGAGAAATTTAAGGAACAGTCCGGTTCGGTGGAGGAAGCCTGATGATATGGGGATGTTTCAGTCAAAGATGTTGGATACTTAACCAGGATCGATGTTGATCTCAATACTGAGCTATATGTGAGTGTCCTACAAGATGAGATACTTCATACACTCGAGTACTATGGGTATGAACAGGATGACATGGTGTTCCAGCAGGACAACGACCTGAAGCATAAGTCGAGTTTGGTGAAGAAATGATTCAATGACAATGAAGTAGAGTTGCTGCATTGGCCTCCACAGTCCCCAGATCTCAACCCAATCGAACACTTGTGGGTAGAGTTGAAGAAAAAGCTGTATTCATAGTGAGTCGACCAGTATGCACCAACTTTGAGAACATGTAGAAGAGACCTGGGATCAAATTTCCATTGACACATGCTTGAATCTGATCCAGAACCCAGAAGGATTCAGGCAGAGTTGAAAGCCAAAGGTGGATTTACCAAATACAAACAAAGTGATAAAAATAAAAATTTTAATTATTATTTTATTTGTCGTCTTTAAAATGGTTTTGTGGGACGGTTCTGTTTGCGGATTGCGGATTCACCCTCCCTCTTTAACCATTGAATAGCAGAGTTTCCGCTCAAAAAACAGGTGGAAGATTGTACACGTTCTAAGTTTTTTGGAACGCCGGCAGTGCTAAAATGTAGTATACAAGAAGAAAAAGATTGTCCCACCACCAGGAGCAAAACAGTAACAAAACAGTTACATGAGATAACAATCTGCAGAACTGAGCATATGCTAAATAGTTGCAAGTCAAAGTTATGTATAAGATAGAGAAGATGACTGTCTATAAAATGATGGGAGTCTCACGTGGATGGTGAATTAAGGAGCCTGAAAGTCAAAAGTTCAAAACATTGTTACCCTTTAGCTTGTCAGTGTATGTTCTACCTAAATAGCTTGATTATTGTATCATAAGGAGATAAACAGCCTGATGGGACCATTTTACTACAGTAAAGTTATCACTTAAACATGTGCCGTGTATGAGGGAGTCGGAGTTAGGGAAATTGAGGAGTCGGAGTCAGAGCTTTGGTTTACCGACTCCACAGCCCTAGTTTTTGCTCGTAAAATCCCCATAGGAAACAATAGGGATAGGATTTTCCAAAATCCACTTTAAAATATGCCTCTAAACAGGCGTTTTTTTTAGCTGAATTTGAAGCGTAAGGCCTCGTTCACACGGCTTAAAATGGGACTGATTGGAGCCGTACTGCGTGCCGTATTTGCGCTGCGAAAAGAAAGCGCAAATCGGGTCCTTTGCAGAGAGCACTGTATACAGAAAGAGAGGTCAAGTGCTCACCTATTTTTGCTGTACATAGAACGGTACAGCTCGTGTAATCGTTTGCATCAAAGTCCTCCGATCAGAGGATGAGCTGCTCCTGGTCCTGATTCCCGCCGTCGGTTTCCACGAGGACGCCGAGGAGTACGATAGGAAGGAGTCTCCGTTAGAATAAACCTGTTACAGTCTATTTACTAGATCAAAGACTAGGGAATACACTATGGGGACTAGAGCGCTAAACGAACAATAAGCACAATGGCTTACATATGCTAAGTAAAGGGAGTTTATTGATACAGCATATTACGCGTTTCTCGGGTGCATACCCGCTTCCTCAGATATGCCAGACTTTTACATAGATGCAGTTTAAATACACATGCCTCCAGAACGAGGCTACAAATGTAAACAAATACAGGTTCATTCATAAAAAATTGGCACAATAAAGAATAAACCTAAAAACAGCGATAATTGTGCAATACATTTATAAAAAAATATATATATAAATTTTTTTTTGCTATATCAGTAAAATAAGAGTGATGTAAAATTGAATACATCTAAAATTCAAATACAGATATAAAATAATAAAAAATATATATAATGCACACCCAATTACACCCCATAACTACCGTAATTCATAGCTCTCATTGAGTGCTATGATTGCCTGCCGGCTTCCCCGACGTGTATTAGGGTATGTTCACACGGCGTCTTTGCAGGACATATTTGGGCACGTAATTGGACTGCAGTATGCCCAAAGTACGGCCCACAAATATGGTAAAATCATAGCACTCATTGTACAGTTGAAACCAGAAGTTTACATACACTGACATGAATTCAGAATAAACCTTACCTGTTTTAGGTCAATTAGGAACCAAAATTATTTATATTTGCCAAATGCCAGAATAATGAGAGAGATTTTTAAGGCGTTTTATTACTGGTCAAGAACTACAGGAAACATCTGACCTCTGTAACTGCAAACAAAGGTTTCTGTACCAAAAATGAAGTTAATATAAAATGCAAATTCATTGCAGGTAAAGACGACATGTCCATGGATCACATGATGCTGCAGCCAATCACTGATCTGTGGTCACATGCCGTTCATGCAGATTGGTTGCACCACCATGTGATCCTAAACTTGAGGAAATCCGTGTGGGACCGGGAGGAAACACTGGTGCTCTGGCAGAGCTGGGACGATGGGGATAGGAGAAGTAAGTTATGTAAGCCTACATATCACAGAGCTCAGCTTCTCTTCTCTATTATATAACCCTATATATCACAGAGCTCAGCTTCTCTCCTCTATTATATAACCCTATATATCACAGAGCTCAGCCTCTCCCTCTATCATATACCTGTATATCACAGAGCTCAGCTTCTCTCCTCTATTATATAACCCTATATATCACAGAGCTCAGCTTCTCTCCTCTATTATATAACCCTATATATCACAGAGCTCAGCTTCTCTCCTCTATTATATAACCCTATATATCACAGAGCTCAGCTTCTCTCCTCTATTATATAACACTATATATCACAGAGCTCAGCTCCTCTCCTCTATCATATAACCCTATATATCAGAGAGCTCAGCTTCTCTCCCTCTATCATATAACCCTATATATCACAGAGCTCAGCTCCTCTCCTCTATCATATAACCCTATATAACACAGAGCTCAGCTTATCTCCCTCTATGATATAACTGTTACGGATTTGGTAGTGGATCCTCTGGACCACCACAAGCGATGACGTAAGCCACGCCAGGGAGCGGAGTCTAATTTGGTCCGGTTTTCACCAGAGCCCGCCGCAAAGCGGATGGACTTGCTGGGGGGGATTACTACCAGGTCGCTACCCCTGGACCTGACTTTGCTTGCGGTTGCAGCCGAGGTGTTGCGCAGTACAAAATCGTGAAGCAGGCTCGTAGTCGGGACAGGCAGAAGGTCAGGGGCAGGCGGCAATGGTTGGGTCAAGGGACAGAGGCAAAAGGGACCGTTACACAGTAAACGGAACAAGACACTTAGGAACGCTTCCTCTCCCAAGGCACAGGGCACATCGATTCGGCAAAGGTGCTGGGGAAAAGGCAGGGCTTAAATAGGGGCCCTCCCGTGAGACCACCCCCGGACCTGTCCCTTAAATCTCCCGGCAGTGCCGGGGCCCGCGTGTTTTGAGGGGGCGCGTGCACCCGGCCGGCACAGGAGCCGCGCCAGGATGGGGAACAAGGTGGGCGGGGAAGTACGGCAGCGTGCCGGGGTGTCCGCGGCCCGAGCCGGGGCC